>SJYT01080772.1:174605-330874 GCA_006410635.1 Cephalophus harveyi | reverse complement strand
GGTCACTGTCTGCAGTGATTTTGGAGCCCAAGAAAATAAAGTCTTTCACTGTTTTCATTTCCTGCCCACCCCACCCCCCCATCTATTTGCTATGAAGTGATGGGATCAGATATGATCTTAGTTTTTTGAATGTTGAGTTTTAAGCCAGTTTTTTCAGTTTCCTCTTTCAACTTCATCACGAGGCTCTTTAGTTCCTCTTTGCTTTTTGCCATTAGGGTGGTGTCATTTTTGTATCTCAGGTTATTGATATTTCTCCCGGCAATCTTGATTCCAGCTTGTGCTTCATCCAGCCTGGCATTTTGCATGATATACTCTGCATATAATTTAAACAAGCAGGGTGACAATATACAGCCTTGACATATTCCTTCCCCAGTTTTGAACCAGTCCATTGTTCCATGTCCGGTTCTAACTGTTGCTTTTTGAACAACATACAGGTTTCTCAGGAGGAAGATCAGGTGGTCTGGTATTCCTATCTCTTTAGGAATTTTCCACAGTTTGTTGTGATCTACACAGTCAAAGGCTTTATAGTGTAGTCTATGAAGCAGAAGTACATATTTTCCTGGAATTCCCTTGCTTTTCCTATGATCCAGCAGATGTTGGCAATTTGATCTCTGATTCTCTGCCTTTTCTAAATCCAGCTTGTACATCTGGAAGTTCTCTATTCATGCACTGTTGAAGCCTAGCTTGAAGGATATTGAGCATTATAGCATGTGAAATGAGTAAAATTATGCGGTAGTCTGAACATTCTTTGGCATTGCCCTTCTTTAGGATTGGAATTAAAACTGACCTTTTTCAGTCATGTGCTGAGTTTTCCAAGTTGCTGGCATATTGAGTGCAACTTATTAACAGCATCATCTTTTAGGATTTATATAGCTCAGCTGAAATCCTGTCATCTCCACTAGCTTTTTCATAATAATGCTTCTGGGTCTTATTCCCCTAGACACTGATTTAATTGGTCATGGGGGAAGGGATGATATCCAGGTACTAGCTTCTAAAAACTCCCTGGGTGATTCTAATGTGCAGCCAAGTTTGTGGACTACTTGAGGCCTGATGCTCAAAATTTGGTCGGCAGACCACACCAGCAGCAATGATATCACCTGAATACTTGTTACATTTCAACAGGATCCTTTGGTGATTCATAGGTATGTGAAAGTTTTCAAAGCACTGTACTGGTCTGTCAGATTGCAGAAATTTTCCAGATGCCCAGAATCATGTTGCACCTGCTTGACCTTTGGCCTGCTGACTCTCCTGAATGACAATGGACCTGTCAGCATTCCCCTGATTTGGAGAACTGCTGAGATATTAACTTGGTTTGGGGCTGTGGGGATTCAGGTCTGCTCTGGGACTCAGCCAGGTCTGCCAGTCTTCTCCCATGGTCTCCTCAGCCACATCATCAGTGATTAATACTTGGACCTCCTTAGAAGGAGAGAATCTGGGCTCGTGTGATGCTTCCCCCTCCTTGAGAGGTTTCCAGGAGAGTTACAAGGGTTTCTAAGGCCAGATCAGAAGGTGCCTTTCTAAGGAACCTTAGGTCAAGGTCCAGGATTTACCCTTGGAGAGGGAGAAAAAGCATCTATTGGTTGCCAGGTCACATTGCCCTTTTCTCCAAAAGAGATGATAAATTTGAGCACCCTGGAGGTATATGAATATGGGACACTAAGATGTTAGCATATTTAACAGGAAAGTATGAGAAAGCTGCTCAGAGCAAACTGATGAGTGTTCTATAATGTGGAACTAAGTTCTGGGCTTCCTTGGGGGATCAGTGGTAAAGAATTCGCCTGACAGTGCAGGAGAGTTGGGTTCGATCCCGGGGTTGGGAAGATCCCTGGAGGAGGAAATGGCAATGCACTCCAGTATTCTTGTCTGAAAAATCCCAGGCTACAGTCCATGGGGTCACAAAGAGTCAGACACAACTGAGTACACACGCACGTACTCAAGCGTTGTGAACACCCCAACAGAAATATTCATTCTTTCATTTATTTGTCAAATATTCATGCACTGCTTACTTAGAAAGTGCAGATGACATGATTCCTGATAACTCAGGGGTTGGTCTTTTGTTGATGATAAGAACTCACTTCCTTTAGGTCTATGCTTAAGTGTCATCTTATGAAAGAAGCTATCTCCATGACCACCTTTAGAAATCACACACTCCAAGCACCCCCTATCCCTTCAACCTTGCTTTATTCTCCATAGCACTCGGTAGACATAGCACATACTGTTGGAGATGGTTATAGCATGGAGCACCGACAGAGGCAAATACTTTGTTCTCTTCATTGCTGCACCCCAGCACCTAGACCAGCGTCTGACTCAGAGTGGCCTCTCAACAGTGCTTGTTGAAGGAATGTTAAATGAACAGAAGAGGAAGAAGGAGTAGGGAAATCACACTTATTACTATTACGAACTTACTGTAAAACATGACCAATATGGGTGCTTTACATACGTCATTCTGTTAAATTCTTAAAACATATTCTCACACTATGTACAAAGAAATGATTCCCCAGAGTTGAGTAGAAATTGCCCAAAGTCACAAAGCTAGAAAATGGCACAGCATGAAGCAGGATTTGAATTCACATCTATTTGTTTCCAGACATTGTGTTCCTTTCACTACACCAAGCATAAAGGGGTTGCTTCTTGTTAGTAAGCAGTGCCAACTTACAAAAAGACAAGCGTCTCTAATTTGAATTTGGGATTTTCACTCATGTTTGAGCAGTGTTTAATTTCATAGCTGGACTATGTGTTGAACTGAAGTGTGAGTAAAGGGACTAATGCTTAGCACCTGCTTGGTATTTAATAAATGTTGGGTAGGTGGGTGGAGGGGTGGATGGAGAGAAAAGAAAAAGGCAAGGAATTATGGATATATTGCTCATATTGGAAATATATTTCTCTTTGATATCTTTTACAAATTAAATCAATTTTTAAAAAGATTCAGTAGGAAGATGAAAAATTAAACCGAATCTATCAGATTCAGGGAACTGTTTGTCATCCTTGCTTAATCCTGCTGAAATATGAGTAAAACAGATTTTTTTAAAACCATGGGACTCTCAGTCCAAAACACATGCATGGCATGGGCATAAACCTCAGGGCTCTCTAAGGCTGTCATTGCCTTCAAATCTATTTAGCACTGGCAAATGTCCCAGTGGTTGCATTTCTAAACCTCAAGAGAGGAAGGCAAAATGAAATTTCTGGAGGCAAGTGAATCCACAGATGGGTTGATGTGGGAACACTGGGCAGAGAATAGCAACATACACAGGATTCAGGTATTTCTTCCAACTGTTCGCTGCCCAAAGATGGCGTTCTCCAAACCTGCACCTGCTGCGCTCTGAAAACTCAGATGAGGTCAGGCTTATTTTGGTTTGGCTTTGAGAATAAGTCCTCATGTAGAGCCAGAGCTCTCAGAAGATGGATGCCCAGGCTCACTCTTAAATTGCACTTCTCCTAAGAGATGTGTGTTTGCTGTGCACTTCTCAGCAATAAGACTAGAGCCTGGGGTGAGATGTGAAAAGACAAGAAATGCTCAAAGTGTGGACTGAGTTGATTACAGTTCAATTCTTTCTTCCATACAGAATTAACAGGGAGATAGAGATTTTACAAAATGGCAAATACACTGTTGGTTTAGAAGGTTTTAGACCATTGGAACCTTCTTCTCTCACTCTTCCCACCCCCAACAGCCCTCAATAATATTCAAGCCCAAACAGGATAGCTGGTCATTGTATTCTTGAGGTAGACCTCCTCACAAAGTTATACATTTCTAAATGGAGACATGCGAGACCATGAAAGTTACTGCGATGAAAGTACTATAAAGACTACTCTAGTGTAAAGCAGTAAAACACAAACAAACAAAATCTGTTTCAAAATCACATTTTTCTTTAAAAGCAGCTGCCCTATTTTCTTGCAGTTTTAACTTCACTGCTTGGTGTGGAGTATTTTTGCATAATTATCAGCTCAGCCTTGGAATCTAAGATGATTTGTTCCAAAGAATCTGAAAAAGAATATGTGTGCGTGTGTGTTATATATTATACATCATATACCTGTATAACTGAATCACTTTACTGCATACCTGAAACTAACACAACACTGTAAATCAACTCTACTTCAATTTTAAAAAATAAAAATAGGATTTACTGCCACAAAAATAAAAGGTTTTATCAAAAAAGCCAGTCCCCACAAAGTCTGCACCTGTACAACGAAGCTTCTGAGGTTCCCTCTTCTGTAGGCTGAATGTGGTTCGATTCAGATAAGCCATTTCTCTTTGGACAGACACGCAGGAACACGGCCAGTGCACCGTCTTGCAGAGTGATGGGCTGGGCAGGCCCAGCCGCTCCTCAGCGCCCAGGGAGCCTGTTCCAGGAGCGTCCGCCTGCTGCCCGGCGCCCCAAGCCAGCAGGCCTCTCCTCACCATCTGCCGTGCAGGCAGGAAGACGGGCCAGCAGATTCTCCTTCACCCGCCTCTATCGTACGCAGCCCTGGCTCAGCACCCCATGGCCTTCCTCAGCCTGGCCACACACACCTGGCTTCCCTATGAAGGAACTGAGAGCATTTCCCAAACCCGAAAGAAAAGTGAATGCGGCCCATACGCTGCAGCCCACACCATGTTCTGGCAACATAAGCAGCACACACTTAGCACAGAAACCCTGTGGGTCTGAGTCTTTGCAATGTCCAGACCATGGACTGAGTTCTCGAAGGCCGAGGCTCTCCCTTTGTAGAATAAAGACCACTGTCCCCTCATCCCGGGGTTCCTCTGAAGAGAAAAGAGGGGTGTGTGTAAAGTGAACAGCCTATGTCTGGTGCTCAGGAAAGAACTGTTCTAGAATTTATTACGTGAAGGTAAGGTAAGGTAAGGTGAAGTCGCTCAGTCGTGTCCGACTCTTTGCGACCCCGTGGACTATAACCTACTAGGCTTCTCCGTCCATGGGATTCTCCAGGCAAGAATACTGGAGTGGGTTGCCATTTCCTTCTTCAGGGGATCTTCCCAACCCAGGGATTGAACCCACGTCTCCCGCATTGGAGGCAGACGCTTTAACCTCTGAGTCACCTATTACGTGAAAGCACCTTGAAAATGAACTCTCAGGTTAGCTGTCTGTGGTATTTGTTGTCATTACTAGAGTTCATCAAAACAAACCCTAGTCAGACATTTCGCAAAGTTTAGCCAAGCAGCAGCAGGCTTCTCTTCTGCTTTTCAATGTTCACTACTGGGGAGATGAGGCACAGAGGCCTGTCTGCCATTGTTTTACATTTAGAAGGTCTCTCCATTGACTGCAGCCTCCCGCCTTCCCTCCGCCTTTATTTCTCCCTTTTTTCATTACTGCACCAACCTATGGAAGGTATAGTTAGAAAAGGGACAGTGTCTCCCTGGCTGCAGAAACATGATGGTTACTTGGTGGGACTTGTCCAAGGGAGGGGGCTACCAGAGAGTGTGGGCATTTGAGCTGCCAGACTGCTTTTTCACAGGCTCTTGGGAACAGAACTCTACTGAGAAAAATTGGAAGAGTGCATGGCCTGGCCCCTAGGTCAGTCAAATCCATTAAAAAAAAAAATCCCACTGCAATATTTTTAGTATGAAAAAAACAGAAACCTGGCTCAGGAATAGCCTCCCGTAATCAGTTATTTTGGACGTCACGCGTGCTACACAGGAAGAATGTACTTGTGTGTTAGAGACTGTTGTGGTTCTCAGTGCGTGAACTCAGGACCTGCAGCATGGGTGTCTCCTGGACCCTGTCAGACATGCCAATTCATGGGGCCCCTCCCAGGCTTCCTGAGTTGGGGATTCCAGGGTGGACCCAGCAATCTGTGTTCTTACAAGGCTTCCCTCCAGGTAATACTGATGCAGGCTCAGGTTCAAGAACCACTAGCTTAGTGTACTGGGGTTGCCTGCAGTGAATTTCTAGGGAACAAACATTCAGAAGCACTTGAATACATAGTACTCCTGCAAGAATTAGATCTCATTTTTTCGGATTAGAAAATTGAGATCAGAGACGTTGTGAGCTGCCCAGAGCCTCACAGCTGATAAGCGGCAGAGCCAGGACTGGGGCCCGGGTCCCTCTGAGGCCCACGTGAAGGGAGCAGAATGTAATCGATGCAAGTTTGGGCCCTGGAGCCAGAGTGTCATGGCTGGAATCCCGGATCACTTGAGTGCTGTGCGGCCCTGGGCAAGTTGGTTAGCCTCTCTGTGCCTCTGTTTCCTCATCTTGAACTTACACTTCATGTGAGTTTTGTGAAGATTCAACGAGATCACTCATGTGAGGTGTTGCAGCAGTATCTGGCGTACAGGGAACACTCGATAGATGTTATTTTTATTGTTGTTAAATACTGCTTCTCAAAGTGGAGAAGTGGAATGAACACACAGCAGTGACCTTTGGGTCTTTTCCTTGGCTCTGACCAAGGTGATAGTTCAAAAGTGCCAATAAAAACAATCAACAACGCCCCCCTCCCACACACTTTCCCTCAAGGCTCTTTTAAAAGCCACCAGGTCCAGCCCCAAAAGGCCCCAGTGTTCAGCTCATAAAATAGTGGTCCCCCTCTCTCACCTGCCTCCTGCATGAACCCATCACGTGCCAAGCCCCCAGCTATACATAGCCCAGGCCTCATCCGAGGGCGGTGGAAAGTGACAGGAGATTACTGGAGATAAACGTCAGCTCTCCGGTTTCAGGGGAGGACGCGCACAGTAGTGGAGTTGCTTGACATGTGGCCAGATGGTATCAGGGACGGTGGGTGAGAAGAGCCACTTGGCTCCTGGCTTACATGGAGAGAGCAGGGTTGCCGCCAGGGTATTTTTAACGGCTGGCCTGAGGGACACTCACTTGGAGCGAAGATCTGTGACTTATCCCCGCATATTCTCGGACCTTGATTTTTTTCAGATTCTTGACCATGCAGAAAGTGAGCCCCTTCAGCTCTCTTCAGTAGGTAAGCAGCCCCTTGTCTCTGCTACCCCACCTTCTTCTGACAATGAAGCAAATTAGTCTTTTTCCTCCAGGAGGACAATTCTGGAGGAACAGAACTTTCTTCCTGTTGGTCCCTGGATCAGGGCTGAGATGTCCTACAAAGGGACTGGACTCGGAGGGACACACATAGACAGACAGGGCACCTCACATGCCTGACTTCTCAGGCCAAAGGGAGCGTGTCCCTAGGGGCTGCTGTGTTAGTTTCCCTTCCTTTCATAGCAAACTTCTTGAGCAAGTGATCCACACCTGCTCTACTGCGACCCTGCCACCCACTCATCGGCCTCGCTCTCAGTGCTTTGGCTTCCGGCCCAGCTCCTCTCTAAAGGTCACCTGTGACTTACCATCCCGAAAGGAGAGACCTCAATGGTGGTCCCATCTCCGGGGACTCTCTGCAACACTTGATCTGACCACCTGCTTGTTCTCGAGCTTCTGTGACTATGGAGTCCTGGCACTGCGTTCCTTGTCCTCCTGCTTCTCCCACACACCCCTCTGCCTCCAGGCAGCCTCCTTTTCTCATCTCCTATAAGGCAGCCAGTCTCAACCCTGTGGTTTTCTCATACACTCTCCTTATACCTTCACCTCTCACTTGCAGAGGTCCTTCGAAACCTCGCCCCCACACTCCAGGTTGGCACCTCCAACTACTGCCTGGATTTCCACGGCCATGAACTCACTGCATATAAATCCAAGCTGAGAAGCTCATTCGTGATTCTGGTGTGCCCTCCTGACGTCTCTGTTTGTCTTCCACTCTGTTCCCTGGCTGCAGACCTTGGAATGGTCTTGCCTCCTCCACTCCTTTGTTCCCCCCACCTTCCCCAATTCTCCAAAACCATACAATGGTTACCAGTCTGACTGAGTCTAAGCCTCTAACTTCATTTCACAGGCTGCTTCATCTGCTGCCTTCGCTGGAGACCTGACATCTCCCACTGAGACTCTAGCAGCAGCCTCCCGACTGGTCGCCTTCCCGTCCATTTTCCTATATGTCTGGTCTATACCCTCAGATCAACCCTCCCCAAACTCAAATTAACCATACTGTTCTTCTACTCAAGCATCTTCCACATCAGAACTGCCGCTCTTAATGTTCAAAGTCCTTCACACTCTTTCTCTAACATGCCTTAAGCACACTACTCCTTCCAGCTCCCCTGAGAAGCCCTCTACCTGAGAACAGAAGCCTCTTCCCTTTCACTCACCCTGTGCATTTGCCCCTCCAAGCCTTCAAAAACATTTGTGCCATTTTTTTTCTTCCTCAGATGTCCATGCAGCTCTCCTCTGCCTATTCAGACAGACCTCCCCTCTCAAGGTCTAGCTAGACTCCCTTCTTTCTTCCATTTATTTATTTAATACACTAATGTTTCATTTTGTTTTGTTTTCAACTCTCCTCAGGTTCTATCCTGGGTGCAAGAGATAGTACACAAAGAAAAACAGGCAGGGACATGGAGCTTACAGGCTCACACGCAGATAGTTGACAGACAAACGATCATACAGTAAGTGTGTACTTATTGATACAAAGTGAGAAAGGACTGTGAAGGCAAAGCACTATGGACAAGGGTAGAAAGAGCACCCAGTTCAGAAAGAGCACCAGGGAGTCAGGAAATGCCCTCTGAGCTACTGACATTAATGTATAGACTTCAAGGAGAAATAGGATTTGAGGGAAGGATCTTCTAGAGAGAGGAAAGAGCATGTGCAGTAGAGGAGCATGTTGAGTGTCTTTGTATAACTAGATCAAGGTGTCCCCACAGGCAGCTGCAGTCCGTGCCTTGCCCTAGGACTTGGGAGCACAGCTGAATGAGGTGATCCTGGGCAAAGACTTCCTGATCCAGGAAAGTACTTGCTGTTTTGAGGAACTGAAAATGATGTGTTAGTAAGAGGCAGAGTGGCCCCAAATGAGGCTGGAGAGGCAGCTGGGCCAAACTGTGCAGGGCCTTTGTGGTCATGTTAGGGATTTGAGATTTCATCCTGAGTGTGTGGAAATTAAATCCACACTTCTTCGCATCACTTTCAAAGTTCTGTATGATTGACTCCCTGCCCATAAACTCTCATGCTCTGGCTCCAGAGCCCTTATTTTCTGTCTTAGTTCTTCAACATCTATCAGCTAATTTTTTTTGTTTTAATTTTTATTTTTTAAACTTATGAAAGTACAATAACATATTTACAGGAGACTTGGAAAATACAGAACAAGGTTACATATAGCTCCGCTATATATTACAATTATTCCTATCAGCTAATTTTTCATTAGCTTCCTCTCTAATGACATCACAAACTCCTTGACTATGGAATGTGTCCTGCACTTTTGTTTCGCATGGCACCTTGATCATAGTAGGTCCTCAATTAATAATTATTGTCTTCTTGCCATCACCATACATTAGGCATTGGTATTTCTTAATTGGCACAGCTGACCCTTTCAAGCTGTCATCATAGTAAGAAGAAAATATAACATTTATTAAGCACTTACTGATGCCAAAAACTGTGTCAAGATGTTTACATGCATCATCTCATTTACTCTTCTTCAGAACAGCCTTATGAAACAGATATCAGTACTCCCCATACTTTACAGCTGAGTCATAGCAAGGACCAAGTCAGGAATCCAGGTCTCTGATGCCAAGCTGTATACTCTTAACCACTAGGATATATTATCTCTGGGTCATTTATTCATTTAAAGATGAGATCTACTTCAACCACATCATTACAGAGGTAACAATAGTATAATAAATACCTATATGATGCAAAATTTTAAAAAGACATACTATAAATATCTATAATTTTGCTGTTGGCATGCATATTATTTAATATGATTTTTTTATATAAAGTTGTTTCTGTACTCAAAAGAATCAGCAATGGTCAAACAAATCAATGTTTCTGGAACTGCACTCATGCCCAGCAGCTACACATACCAACTGATAAGAAACAACTTCATTCTCTAGGATGGACAGGTGGCAAGACCATTTGAGAATTAACCAACCAACCAATCAATAAAACAGAGCGAGCCAGAAGTCAACATGAGAAAACTAGAGTCTAATCTGAAAACAGCATTCTGGTTTTCTGGAAATTTGGGAGACACATTGACTCTATCTTTTCTCCTCCTGGTGGTTGTAACTTTTAATCACTATGAAGTGAAGTGACGTGAAAGTGAAAGTCGCTCAGTCCTGTCCAACTCTTTGCAACCCCATGGACTAGACAGTCCATGGAATTCTCCAGGCCAGAATACTGGAGTGAGTAGCATTCATTTCCCTTCTCCAGGGGATATTCCTAACCCAGGGATCAAGCCAAGGTCTCCTGCATTGCAGGCAGATTCTTTACCAACTGAGCTATGAGGGAAGCATCCCTGTAATTGGTGACAGGGTGTAATTTACTTTCTCCTTTTGGCTCAAAAGTCTCTTAAACTTATGAAGTACTTGGACCAGTCCATTCATCCAAAGTATGCCAAGTGTCTCTAGGGAATTATATGAGATACAAAAGAAGCACAGAATCAGCATTTTTTTCTTAGGGAGGAAGGATGCACAATATAGAACTCTAATGACTGCAAAATAAGTGCCAGAGTGCTGTGTCCCTATAATGGGCTATTGGAATTCACAGAAAAGAGACTGGAGTCAAAGATGAGTCTGGGGCTGGACTTTGCAGCCAAGGCCAGGCTGGCAGCAACCTGAGAGAGCTCAGTGAGACTGGGCTACGGAAGAATGGAGAATGGAAAATATGAGCTGGAGATATAAGAGCAGAGCAACGGTGGAGATTAGGCTAAGTAGGAGAGGCGGACAATGTCTGGGCTGCCCCATCAGCTCAGCAGGGGCTCTTGATCCTGGGGAGAATGGTCATGTCAGGAGTCAGCCCAGAAGGCCCTGGTCTTTCACTGCACCCTTTCTCCCCCAGCCCAGTCTCATGGCTTTCTCCTGGGTGGCTGCCAGCCTTGGCCACCCCAGCTCAGGCCCCAGAAGGGTGCTTGCTGGGGCTGATGGAGGTGATGACAGAGCTCAAGTGGGCAGGCTTTGGGCCTAATCAGGGTAGGAGGCGAGAGAGACAGGACACCTCACGGATTGTGCAAAGGGTGCCAAGGAGAAGGTGGACAGGTCTTAGCTAGCACAGGTTCCTGACCCATCTGTGGCTGCCAGCATCTGTCTCTTCGTCTGTGCTTAGAACAGTAACTGGCTGTGGCTTAAACAGAAAACCATAAAAAAACAGAACTTTGTCTGTGATAGCACCTTCCACTCATATATCTTCAATTGTCATATATCAATATCAATAAGGTAATGAGAATCTCATGCTTTACAAGCCTAGGCAAGGCACACTTGGCATCTACTTAAAAGCCAATAAAATGTGGTGGTATATGCCTAGGAGAGGTTGGAATTAAATTCTCTGTAATTCTCAGAGTTAATCTTGAAAACTCTTACTATTAATAATATTTCTTTCCTACACTTAAGATGAAACAACCAACAGGGCTGAGCATGGCCCATGGGTCACAATTGGAAAACACCACACCACATCACTTTTGGATGAAATGACAACCGTTTATAGCCGTGTTTTCCAGAATGCGGTACAGGATCTGCTGCGTCAGAATCATGGGGTGTGGTGGTGTGGTTTATGAAAATATTTTCTCCTGAGCTCCACCCCAGCTCTATTTTCTACTTTCTGGAGTGAAGGCCAGGAAGCCCTATTTCACCCAGTGCTCCAGGTTTAAGAACCACTGTTAGAGGCTCACACTTTAGGAACAGGAAACTGTCTAAAATCACAAAGCCATCAGGTCTCATCATCATTAATTTTTAATTATAGAAAGGGAGCATTTCAGTTAACGTACTGATAACACTAAACAGGACCAAGTAGCTTGCCCTGAACACCAGAAAACTCAAAAATGACCTTGTCTAATAAACTGAATACAAGAGATTAAAGCCAAGTGACTTTGCAGAAAGACAGGCCTCTCTTTAAGCATTACAGGGACGCTCAAGATGAGTCATGATATAAACACTGATGATATCTTTCTTCCGAAGCCTTCCCTAGTCTCAGCCAAAATTCAAGAAAGAAGAGAAAACTGTCCGTGGGGTGGAGGTGTCATTTGTTACCTGGCCCTCCACCTCCAGTCACCAGAGGGACTCCACAGAGCAGCTCTCTGTGCTTCTGCCCAATATCCTTGGCCTTAGATGAAAGGAGTGATTAGGAGCTAGAGAGGAAGAAAGAGAACAGAGAGCATAGGAGGTCAAGAAGGGAAGAATGAACAGGCAAATAGAGAAGTTACAGCAGGAGATAGCCCTTTCAACAAATGGTGCTGGAACAGCTGGACACCATTGGTTAAAAATACACACACACACATACACACAAAACCCTCAAAACAGATCATGGACTTACATGTAAAATTAAAATTCC
This sequence comes from Cephalophus harveyi, assembly GCA_006410635.1. NCBI lineage: Eukaryota > Metazoa > Chordata > Mammalia > Artiodactyla > Bovidae > Cephalophus > Cephalophus harveyi. The sequence continues at coordinate 318,590 of SJYT01080772.1, read as the reverse complement.
AAAACTTCTAGGGAGATCCCTGGCAGTCTAGTGGTTAGGACTCAGTGCTTTCACTGCCATGGTCCAGGTTCAATCCCTGGCTAGGGAACTAAGATCCCTCAAGCCACGGGAAACAACAACAAAAGAAAATAATAAGACTATTAGGAAAAAATTGGAAAAAAATTTCAGGATACAGGATTAAGCAAACAGTTCTTAACACCAAAAGTGCAACCCATAAATGGGAAAACTGATAAATATGACTTCATTAAAATCAAGAACTTTTATTGTGAGAAAGACCCTATTAGGAGGATGAGAAGATAAGCTTCAGGGTGGAAGAAAATATTTGTACACCATACATCCAACAAAAGTGAGTGAAGTCACTCAGTTGTGTCCAACTCTTTGCAACCTCGTGTTCTATAGCCTGCCAGGCTCCTTTGTCCATGGAATTTTCCAGGCAAGGACACTGAAGTGGGTTGTCATTTCCTTCTCCAGGTGACTAATATTTAAAGAGCTCTCAAAACTCAGCTATCAAAAATAAATCTATTTGGAAAATAGGCAAAAGACGGGAACAGGTATTTCATAGAAGAGAGCATACTGATGGCAAGTACATGAAAAAGTATTCATCATCATTAGAGAAATGCATTAAAACCATAATGAGATATCACTACACATCTAAAATTAAAAAGTGACAACTCCAAATGTTGGCAAAGATGCAGAAGAACTGGATTCCTCATCCCTACATTGCTATTGGGAGAAGGCAATGGCACCCCACTCCAGTACTCTTGCCTGGGAAATCCCATGGATGGAGGAGCCTGGTAGGCTGCAGTCCATGGGGTCACTAAAAGTCAGACATGACTGAGCGACTTCATTTTCACTTTTCACTTTCATGCATTGGAGAAGGAAATGGCAACCCACTCCAGTGTTCTTGCCTGGAGAATCCCAGGGATGGGGGAGCCTGGTGGGACACAACTGAAGTGTGTCGTGAAGAGTCGGACACGACTGAAGCGACTTAGCAGCAGCCTGAATGTAAAGTGGTATAGCCACTCAAACAGCAGTTTCTTTAAAAATTTAATATGCAATTATGATACAACCCAGCAATTGCACTCCTGAGCATTTTTTCCTAAAGACATTAAGCCTAACCTTCACACAAAAACCTGTATATGAATGTTTCCAGCGGTTTTCCTCATAATAGCCCAAAACTTGAAACAGCCCAGATGTTCTCCAGTGGATGAATAATTGAAGAAACTGTGGTACCTCCATAATATGGAAATACTGCTCAGTTATACAAAATAATGATCTATTAATACACCCAAGAATCTGGATGAATCTCCAGAGAAATATGAGTAAAAAAAAACCTCAAAGGTTGCATATGATATGATTTAACCTATATAACATTCTTGAAATGAAAAGATTACATAAAATGGGAACATGTTGTTGTTCAGTCACTAAGTCATGTCCCACTCTTTGTGACCCCATGGACTGTAGCACACCAGGCTTCCCCATCCTTCACTATCTCCCAGAGTTTGCTCAAATTAAAAAGCCTCTTGATGAAAGTGAAAGAGGAGAGTGAAAAAGTTGGCTTAAAGCTCAACATTCAGAAAACGAAGATCATGGCATCCGGTCCCATCACTTCATGGGAAATAGATGGGGAAACAGTGGAAACAGTGTCAGACTTTATTTTTGGGGGCTCCAGAATCACTGGAGATGGTGACTGCAGCCATGAAATTAAAAGACGCTTACTCCTTGGAAGAAAAGTTATGACCAACCTAGATAGTATATTCAAAAGCAGAGACATTACTTTGCCGACTAAGGTCCATCTAGTCAAGGCTATGGTTTTTCCTGTGGTCATGTATGGATGTGAGAGTTGGACTGTGAAGAAGGCTGAGCGCCGAAGAATTGATGCTTTTGAACTGTGGTGTTGGAGAAGACCTTGAGAGTCCCTTGGACTGCAAGGAGATCCAACCAGTCCATTCTGAAGGAGATCAGCCCTGGGATTTCTTTGGAGGGAATGATGCTAAAGTTGAAACTCTAGTACTTTGGCCACCTCATGTGAAGGGTTGACTCATTGGAAAAGACTCTGATGCTGGGAGGGATTGGGGGCAGGAGGAGAAGGGGACGACCGAGGATGAGATGGCTGGACGGCATCACGGACTCGATGGACGTGAGTCTGAATGAACTCCGGGAGATGGTGATGGACAGGGAGGCCTGGCGTGCTGCGATTCATGGGGTCGCAAAGAGTCGGACACGACTGAGCGACTGAACTGAACTGAACTGAACTGACTTGGTGATGCCATCAGTGGTTGCCAAGGTTAGGGAGGGGATGACGGTGGAAGCAAGTGGATGTGACTATAAAAAGACAACATGAAGGATCCTCATTGTTCTGGAAATCTTCTGTATCTTTACTATATAAATACCAATATCCATTATAGTTTTGCAAGATGTTACTTTGGGAGCAAACTGGGTAAAATGTATGAGTGATCTCTCTGTACTATTTCTTACAACTGCATGTTAATCTGCAAGTATCTTTTTTAAAATTTTAAATAAAGAAATGTAATATTAATATTTCATGATCTTTCTGGGAGCTTCCCCACTCTATTCTATTTTAAGCCTCCATTCAGCCAGATGGCAGGAATTAGATCTCAGTCAATTGAGGGTCTCTCTAATTCCTTATCTCTGGAGGAGGAAATGGCAACCCACTCCAATACTCTTGGCTGGAGAATCCTGTGGACAGAGGAGCCTGGTGGGCTATAGACAGTCCACAGAGTTGCAAAGAGTCAGACACGACTGAGCAACTGAGCACTGCTTCCTCATATCTAAGTTTCAGGGAGCTTAACAGGATGCCAGGCTTGTGCTTGGTGTCAGCAGAGGCTGGCGTCCACTCAGTCCAGCCATCTGTCCACCTGACACTGCTGCCTCCCCTTCACCTTTGAGGCTATGAATCCACCCAGGTACTCTGCTAGTGTTTCCTCTCAGCCGGAAGCAGGAAAGCGTCAGAGGTCATCTCAGGTTGTTTTACCAGATACCCTCAATGGACATTCCTACTCCTCAAGTCCACGGGGCAGAGGGATTTGAAGACTATCTTGGGTATTGGGGACCCAGGTCTCTTTTATTCGAAGGTCCCTCAGCCTATCTGGCATCTCTCATGACCCCACCAAACCCCAGTGGCTGGGGACGGGCTCCAGGCCCCTTAGTAGGAATCTGTTGGTACCGAGTTCTCTTTGTCTCGTTTCTGATTCTGCCCTCTCCCAATTCAAATTTTATCTACCCCGAGGGCAGAGAAGGGTGTGCAACAGTGGGTGTGGTCTTCCAAAGCTGAGCTCTGGCCCTCACGTTTGTCTCTCCTTGGTTCTCGGAATTCTGCTGAATCATCCTTCCCCTAAGGGTATGAACACAGAATCTCTACACTGCTTCTTGAATTGGTCACAGAGTAACAGGAAGTACGGAGAGAAATCTTGTCAACATATCAAAAGAGTGTCCCACGGTATTTTCTACAGTCTTGCTGCCCTTGACTCACTTACTCTCCTACTTGTCTTTCCCTTCAGCTTGTGGCCCAGGTCCTGGAACATAAAGATATAGGCTTTGTGATGGTGGATGCCAAGAAAGAAGCCAAGCTTGCCAAGAAATTGGGTAAGTGTGATTTTTTTTTAGCTATATCACGAAGAAACAAATGTGTCTTGCAAAAAAAAAAAAAAAAGGTACAGTCATTTTTTTCTTGCATGATGACTTGTTTTTAAATAAATATAAAATGACCCTGTACAGCTTAGTCTTAGCTTAGGGAAGAGTTTCACAAAAAGTAAATACAGGCCTGAATTCAATGATTTCACATTAGACATTTAATATATCTTTGGATCAGTACAAGAAACAGGGTCTCTTCATGGGAAAATGGACACTAATGGTTCAAACCTTTATTTCCAGCTCTTAGAAAAGGTTAAAAGGCTAGCTTCTTGGCAGGGGATGGGGGAGCTTAAATTAGGAATTTGTGAGTAATGTGAGTCTGAGCGAACTCGGGGAGATGGTGATGAACAGGGAGGCCTGGCGTGCTGCGATTCATGCGGTCGCAAAGAGTCGGACACGACTGAGCGACCGAACTGAACTGAGTAACATGTATATACTACATAAAATAAACAACAAGGACCTACTTATAGCACAGGAAACTATACTCATTGTTTTGTAATAACCTATATGGGAAAAGAATCTGAAAAATACATGTATGTATAACTGAATCACTATGCTGTACATCTGAAACTAACAACAATGTACATCAACTATATACTGACTTTAAAAAAGGGGAGGGGGGGCTAACCTCACTGACACAGTGATCTCTTTGAGGGAGATCAAATCTCCTTTTCCATCACCTATTATTTCCTGACCTCTTAGCTGAAGCAGCCAACAAAGGATATCATTAATAGTAGTGACTCTAGGGCCCCAGTTGTTTCCATATTGAAGCCCAAACCCCAGCTGGGCACTGTCACCAAGGATGAAAGGGAGGATTTAGAGGAGGTATGGTTAAATGACCGCACAGTGCAAGTTGTAATCTCTTGTGTCAATATGTCACGGTTAAGTGCAAGTGCACTTTAAGATTCTTACACCTCTAATCCCAAGGAGAGAGAATATAGGTTACTCCTTGGTTTGCAAAAACCCCTGCACCTGTACTGACCATTTCAGTTTTTCTGCATCACCAGTGAAGGATAGCTAGTAAAAGAGAGCAGGAGGTTATAAAACAGGACCTGTAAAGAAAAGTTAATTGGATTGGGAGTAGTAATCACAGAATAAAGAAAAAGATTAGCAGTGGTTCAGTAAACACCTTCAGATATATATGAAAGTTCATTATCTTGGAGAATGTCAAACAACGGCTTCCTATTTTATTTTCAAGACCAGTTTTTTTTGAAAGATTTAAATTGTAGGAGACAACATTTAGGTTAGATACAAGGCAGACTCGTGACTATAAGTGATAATGCATTATTAAGAATGCCTGGAGTATCTCCTTCCCTGGAGGCAAGTTAAGAACTTTTTCCCCTTGTGCAAAGCATATTCAACTCTTTCCCTCATCAAAAGTAAGTTGATGAATTCAGTCCAGTGCCTCTTGATTCCCTAGTCTTCTCTCTTCCCATTCTTTTAATGAGAATTTGGGAGACTTTCTAGTAAATATAGTTAGAAGAAAACACTAGTGCTCTAGCAATCTAGAAATTTAGGGAGCACAAGCTCAGCAAGCATTCATAAGAATGGACTGATGGATATTCTCCCAGTGATGTGATAGGGTTTTAAATGTCTAAATGAACTTGTAAATGACATGGGGCAGGTTCTTTCTGAATATTCAATCCCCGAAGTTTACAGGACAGTTGTATCTTGTAAACCAGCTCCTTGAACTCCATCCCCATTTCCATTTGCCAGAGTTTGGTCTCTGAACTAATGCAACAATCTCCTCACTGGTTTCAGGCTCAGAGAAAAGTCCAATGACAGGACACTGCTGAGGTTCACTATGCACCCTCCGTGATCAGTCACTGCCTGCCCCGGGGATACCTGGCACTCTGCTCCTTTAGATTTACAAGTGGAGCTCTGCAGCAAGCTAGGGCTTCTTCAGAAGTGCCCTGGGACGTGGTGGGCAGTGGGCCAGACTCCCTTCCCCTAGAGATTCTGCAGAAGAGTTCATCTGGAGAGAGCATCCTCCAGCTAATTGAGAGTTTGAAAACAATTAATCTAAGGAATTAAGGATGCCATGCAGTTGGACCAAGTGCCAGCCTCAGCTATTTAGCATTCCTAGGGGGAAATGCAGTTCTCCGGTGAGCATTTGTGAAAGTACGCAGCCGAGAGAGAGGTGGGCAGGAAAGAAGATGCAGAACCCGCACTTGCAGCATTATCAGCAGACTGGGAAAAGAAGATGTGTAGAATTCAGCTGCAATAGGAAAGCAAGGTGTTTGCTCTGACTGCAAACTTTTATGGGATGCCAAGGGGTCCCTGGTGGCTCAGAGGTTACAGCGTCTGGCTCTAATGTGGGAGACCTGGGTTCGATCCCTGGGTCGGGAAGATCCCCTGGAGAAGGCAATGGCACCCCACTCTAGTATTCTTGCCTGGAGAATCCCATGGCCGGAGGAGCCTGGTAGGCTACAGTCCACGGGGTCGCAAAGAGTCGGACACGACTGAGCGACTTCACTTCACTAAGGGGTCCAGACTCCAAGCAAGGTGTGGGGTCCCAAGAGGACTGCAGCCCTACCCTTCTAGAGGGATCGCTGTTAGAGTGAGTACCTGTACATGGAGCTGAGGGCAGATCCATAATGGCAAGGGAGACTGGAGAAGCTCTCTCTTGAAAAATGGGTCATAAGCTGAGACCCACAGGAGATGACCAAGATGAGTGGTGGTGGTGTTGGTGTAGTGGGAGGTCACTCCAGGCTCAAGGAGAACAGCTGTACAGAGAATCATGCACTATGGCTTTTCCTTTCTGTCCCCTTTCACCTCAGCTCTTGGGCAAAAAGCCAAGGGAGTTGTACAGGGATGAAAAGCGAAGTTCTCAACCCAAGGGAGAATGTAGAGGACAGGGCTGGCACTAGGCTGTGGAAGGGCTTCATGCCAGGCTACAGAGCCAGATGGGCAGTGAGTGTGAACACTTTCTGATAAGAAGGATGGAGTCAGCAGTAAGTTTTGGAAAATGAAAGCAGTGGCAGAGTGGTGACGAGGTTTTTCTTTGAAGCTAAAGTCCAGGTGGAATTGTTGGTTCCTGACTATTTCATTTTGAGCTTCCACTTTGGGAACCCCTCTGAAGTGTGGTTGCAAGGGAACCAATCTTAGGGTTAATGCTAGTTCCACTGAGCGTGACCCCCATGTCACCCAGGAACCCTGAGCCAGACCCCTGGCCAACAGGATGGCTCTTCTTTCATCAGGATGATTATATTTTGGGATCTCTTTGTTTCTTTTAGGTTTTGATGAAGAAGGAAGCCTGTATGTTCTTAAGGGTGATCGCACAATTGAGTTTGATGGCGAGTTTGCAGCTGACGTCTTGGTGGAATTTCTCTTGGACGTAAGCTTCTGCACCCAGTGGCCCTGCATGGCGCTGCTTGGGTTCAAATATAGGGGGATGTTAAGACTCCAAACTAACAACAGAAAAGGTAGATAACCTGACCTGGTCTAACAAAGATTTCTCAAGCCTCATGAAAAAACTAAAGCATGCCTACATCACGACAGTATTTACATCTACTCAGCAGCTGGCCTGTAAATCACTTCAGAAACTGTTTTATTAGTGACCAGAGGGTCACAAATTAGGACTTTGTAGTAGTAGGATGTTAACTCTCTGAGCAAGTATACACAAACATCCCCAGAATCCGCTTGGCTTTGTTCTAGGGCTTCTGAAGGGGGGTGTAAGGAAGACAGGAGGATGGTCAGTGGAAGATGGAGGAGGGAGAGGAGTAATAACCTGCTGAGTGACCCTCAGACAGGATAAAGAGAGGCAGGGCTGAGGAACCCTCCAATACCACGTTCCCGCTCAGCCATGGACAGACAACACCCTGGGATCCACGTGCTCAGGCCAATAGAGGAACAGACACTATCCAGATATATTTTCCATAGCTAAACTCACACTTTCATTAACAGCTGTGAGGAATCAAGTTCTTTGGAACACAGGTGCCTGTGCAGATAAAGACCATCCATACTGGTGATTGCTTATCTACCAGCTAGAACACCATGGCCTACTGCGTTTTCCCAACTGCCTCAAAAATTCTATGAGAGGGTCAGAAGTTAAGTCGAAGGTTATCCCCTATAAACCAGTGCTCATAGACTCTCATCTCACTGACCCACGCTGGCAAGCCCTAAAGAAGGCTGAGGGAGGCAAGAGAACAACTGCCCACGTGGCCCTGCCCCGGCCCTGTCAGCTGGGAGGGGGCTTTTAGATGCAAGTACCTTAAATGATGAGCAACTCACTAACAAATGGAAGACCAGGGGGAGGCAGATTTTACACTTGACCAAATCAGGGCTCTAGCTCCGTTTCTTTCTGTAAATCAGGTAATTGTGTTGGCTTTGTCCTCAAGCTGACTGTTCTCAAGTTCTCTGACAATTCAGATAGGTGGGATGGGATGGGAGATGAGAGGGAGGTTCAGGACACAGGGGACATATGTGTACTTATGGCTGGTCCGTGTTGCATGGCAGAAAGCAACACAACGTGTAACACAATTATCCTCCAATTAAAAATAAAATTTTATAAAGGTCCAGCAGCAGGAGCTGATACACCACATTTCCTCATTCGTATCCAATGAGACAGGGAAAAGAATCTGGCCTCCACTGCTCTCTTAAAAGGAAAGTAGAACTTTCCCCAGGCCTTCAAGCTGATGTACTCTGGAGATTCACTGGCCAGAATTGAGTCACATGCCATTCCTGAATCAATAGCTGGCAAGAGAAATGAGGTTGCTCCTAGACCAGTCAGCCTACTCCATGCGTGAGAGTCAGTTCCTCTAAGAAAGGAGGAAATTTCACCTCACTGGGGAAAGTGAAATGGATCCTGAAGAACTCAGACTAAGTTCACAACTTCCCCCCCAAAGCACTCTACACATGCGCCTGGCTCTCCTACTGGGCAGGAACAGTTCTTTTATTTGAACATCTTTTGTGTTGTGTGTGTGGTATTCCAGCTCATTGAAGACCCAGTGGAGATCATCAATAGCAAACTGGAAGTCCAAGCCTTTGAGCGCATTGAGGACCACATCAAACTCATCGGCTTTTTCAAGAGTGAGGAATCAGAACGTAAGTTGTCTGTCCACCCCAGCCTGTCAGTCTAAAGGCTCCTTTCCCAACAATGTGTGCTAGATTATCCAGAAAGAAGAGGAACCATCAGCACATAGAGGGAGAATCTTCCTTGCACCCTGCACAATGGGACAAATAAGCAGAAATTATGCAAAACAGGTGGGGGAGCTGAAAGAATATTGAGGTTGGGCCATCTCCGCCTGCCCATCTACCTGCAGGATTCTCTCCCAACATGGGGCAGAAAGGGCTGTCTCCCTGACATTGGCAGCTCCTGTGGTCAGCAGCTGGAGAGCTTCTCAGTCACTTGGAAGGCATTTGAGGAAAATCTGGGTAGGGATCAGCTTGGCAGCTGCAGCACAAAGTGGGAAATTGCTGGTCAACCCCCACTGACCACCAAGGCTGCCTGCAATGGCATGGCCACACCCTTGGGTATATTCCCTTTGAGAGCTTTGTGGCCAGGTTTTGGGTGGGCAGAGGAACATACTGGAGCATCACTACAACCTACACACAGGTGTCTGGGGTAGCGAGGTGGGAACCAGGAAGGGACAGGAAGAAAGGAACCAGGAAGGCCAACTACTTGAGGACTTTTTTAAAAGTGCTTTGGCCCCAAGGGTCCTATGCTGCTGCTGCTAAGTCACTTCAGTTGTGTCCAACTCTGTGCGACCCCATAGATGGCAGCCCACCAGGCTCCTCCGTCCTTGGGATTCTCCAGGCAAGAACACTGGAGTGGGTTGCCATTACCTTTTCCAATGCAAGAAAGTGAAAAGTGAAAGTGAAGTCGCTCAGTCGTGTCCGACTCTTCGCGACCCCATGGACTGCAGCCTTCCAGGCTCCTCCGTCCATGGGATTTTCCAGGCAAGAGCACTGGAGTGGGGTGCTATTTCCGTCTCCCAGGGTCCTATGAGTTAAGGCTTTTTCTTGTGTCTGAGTTGTGGAGAGAGGGACAGTGCTACTAGGAGTGGGCATAATTATGAAAGAGAATTGGGTAGCATTAGTACATGCTGCTGCTGCTAAGTTGCTTCAGTCGTGTCCGACTCTGTGCGACCCCATAGACGGCAGCCCATGGGAGGGGGCAAATAAGGGCTGCTTATGACTATTTCTGTAATCTCCAAAATGTTTTGAAATTCTTTGTAAAGCCATTTCTGTATTCCATCTGCCAACTGGCATCCTTAGTCATCTCATCAACAACCCACCTATTTTCTCTCTCCTATGACTCAACCCTTTTCTAATTTGCTACACAAAAGGTGAATAGAGATTCACCCTCCTTAAGGGTGCTTTTCTGGGAAGAAGGCTAGCTAAGAACTGTCAACCCAGTTCTTTAGGTGACTTTATTTCAATTTTCACATTCCTATATAGAGGCTGGCTACTCTGGGTTCTCCTCCCACCCACTTCTACTTTTTCCTCTTCCTTTCATTTCCCTTAATCCTTTTCTGTCTTCTCTGACTGCCTCAATTGTTTATATCCATTCCCATCCTGTTTCTCTCTCTTCCTCCATTAAGCTCAGGACAGCATAGACGGGGAGAGGATTGGGATGAAAAGGACATCTTCCAGAGTTTCCCTGATGGCCCAGTGGTTACAACTCCGTGCTTTCACAGCCAAGGGCCTGGGTTTGATCCCTGGCCAGGGAACTAAGATCCCACAGGCTGCACAATGTGGCCAAAAAGAGAGAGAGAGAGAGAAAAGCACATCTTCCACTGTCTACCTTCCCCAACCCTAAATGAATAACAATAATAGCTCCATTCAACTAACATTTATCATATTCCAGGGCCTATGCTAGGAGTTTTCTGTAGATGCCTTAGTTTCATTCTCACAACTAGCCTGTAAGGTAGCTACCATTATTATCAGCTTAATGATGAGGATATAAAGGGACAGAAAGGTGGAGTGAACTCACCTAGTATCAAACAGCTAGTAATAATGGTAGAGCCAAGATTTACATCCCAGACAGCCCAAGACAGCTGACTTCAAGGCTCATAGACTGGCCCACTGGGCCGTACTTTCAAGATTGCACAGCTGTGTCAGGTCAAGGCACACACGAAATGTGACCATGCTTGTATGGCACGTAGGGGTAAACTGGAAGAGATTTATTTGGGCTTACAGAAAAAAAAATGTTTTTTCACTTCCTTAATATAATAATTACAAAATAATAGGAAAGATATCAAATATTACATTGTATAAAACTTCCAAGTAAAATATTTATAGATTTTGAATGAAAATCTTGTGCTTGCTTTTAAGAATACAGCTTTTGATATCAGGTTTTATGTTTCAAATAGCAATATACAGTTCCTGATCAAGGTTTTAAATGGTCTTTTCAAATTCTGGATAGTCACCCTTGGCCAGAGACTTTGCTAGCACGTGTAGATGGTGGCAAATGACAGGACAACATTCTTTTTTTTTTTTTCTTTGATTAATGAACCATCTTTTCTGGCCATTGAACAGAATTTGCTGCTGCTGCTGCTGCTAAGTCGCTTCAGTCGTGTTCGACTCTGTGCGACCCCACAGACGGCAGCCCAACAGGCTCCCCCGTCCCTGGGATTCTCCAGGCAAGAACACTGGAGTGGGTTGCCATTTCCTTCTCCATTGTGTGAAAGCGAAAAGTGAAAGTGAAGTCGCTCACTCGCGACCGACTCCTAGCGACCCCATGGACTGCAGCCTACCAGGCTCCTCCATCCATGGGATTTTCTAGGCAAGAGTACTGGAGTGGCTTGCTATTGCCTTCTCCGTGAACAGAATTTAGATAATCTAATCTTTAAATTGCCCTTCAAGGATGTGAACATTCTTCCCATCTAACAGATATTGCTCTCCTTTTCAATGACAAATGTAATGTTAATATTTCTTATGATCATCTGAAAAAATTTCAAACCCAGCTAAGCTTTTCCATACTACATATTTAAAAATAATAATGAAGCATTTGCTTTGGAATATGCAGTTATCACTCTACTGGTCTTACAACTTTTTCTTAAGATTTAAATAATAAAGTTACTAGTGAGCCATTTTAACCTTCTTTCTAAGGTTAAATTTTTGCTTTTAAATGGATAAACTTTGTACACTGTATATTTCACAGTGTTGTTGCAATATTCAGTTAACTTTATTCAGGAGCTCAGCAAGGTCCAGCATGTTTTGAAGCCAATAATTTATCCTTTGAAGAGCTTTCAAATCAAACATAATTCACAATTGTTTTCAATTCATCTCTTAGCTCATAAACTCTTAGTAAAACTCCCCTTGCACACTGAGCCTGCTTGAGTATGATACAGCAGAGACAAGTCTTCTGAACCTATTTCTTTACCTGGAACGAAGGAGAGAAGCTTGGTGTTGCTAATGGTAAAGAATCTGTCTGCCAATGCAAGAGATGTGTGTTCAGCCCCTGAGTCGGGAAGATCCCCTAGAGTAGGAAATGGCAACCCACTCCAGTATTCTTGCCTAGAAAATTCCATAGGCAGAGGAGCCTGGAGGGCTACAGTTCATGGGGCTGCAAACAGTCAGACACAACTGAGCACACACACACACACACACACAAGAAGAAAAGGGGGCTATGGAGGTTTGGATATTATGGGTCGTTTTTTCAATTAATTAATTTATGTGGCTGCATCAGGTCTTAGCTGTGGCATGCAGGATCTTCACTGCATCATGCGAGATCTTCACTGTGGTACACAGATTCTCCAGCTGTAGTATGTGGGCTCAGTAACTGCGCCTCATGGACTTAGTTGCTCCGCAGCATGTGGGATCTGGGTTCCCTGACTAGGGGTCAAATTCATGTACCCTATACTGCAAGGTGGATTCTTAACCCCTGGGTCACCAGGGAAGTCCCTGGGGTCACTTTTTAAAATAACAATCTTTTCTGTGGAATTCATACCAACAGATAAGAGTTTTTTAACAAAGAATTTATATGAATAAATACTGTTTGAATCTCAAAATTTTCAGAAAGAACTGGACAACACAGTCTTCACACCTTCTTGTCATTACAGCTTCACCATCAGTTCTGAAGCCATAAAGGCCTACAGTCTTCTTTAATATATCAACTAAATTATTCCCAATCATTATTTTTGAAAGAAATAATTTTTTTAATTTACAAAAACAATAATGCATTATGAAAGCCCATCTAGAATCCGATTGGCTAATTTTTAATGTATACAGGCATTAGAAAAAAGAAAAGGTAGGAAGATAGAACAGTAGAAAGGGAAGAAAGAAGGCATAAATTGAATAATTCAGAAAATTAAGAAAATCAGTTTTGTCCTCTTTAGAGATACCTAATACCAGATTTTGTTGATAATGTTGATCATGATGATTATTAGCATAATAAACGGCTATCATACATTCCATTGGTGTTAGCAGAAAAAAATAAACTAAATCAAAAGAAGAGGAGAGAGAAAAAGCTGGCTTAAAGCTCAATATTCAGAAAACGAAGATCATGGCATCTGGTCCCATCACTTCATGGGAAATAGATGGGGAAACAGTGGAAACAGTGCCAGACTTTATTTTTTTAGGCTCCAATTGTGGTGTTGGAGAAGACTCTTGAGAGTCCCTTGGACTGCAAGGAGATCCAACCAGTCCATTCTGAAGGAGATCAGCCCTGGGATTTCTTTGGAAGGAATGATGCTAAAGCTGAAACTCCAGTACTTTGGCCACCTTATGCGAAGAGTTGACTCATTGGAAAAGACTCTGATGCTGGGAGGGATTGGGGGCAGGAGGAGAAGGGGACGACCGAGGATGAGATGGCTGGATGGCATCATTGACTCGATGGATATGAGTCTGAGTGAACTCCGAGAGATGGTAATGAACAGGGAGGACTGGCGTGCTGCGATTCATGGGGTCGCAAAGAGTCGGACACGACTAGCGACTGAACTGAACTGAACTGAACTGAAATCAAAAGAAAAAACTAAATATTTTACAGAGCTTCACAAACCAAAACCAACTTGGACTAAAGCAAAAATCACACAGATGATCCAGTGGGGAAGACAGGGGAGCAGCCTCTCTCTAGCTGTGATGCTCACTAGTCTTAGGCACAAAATAATTGTTACTGAGACAGAACATTCACTGAGGGAGCCACTGCTTTCAAATATAATATTAACTACTCAAAAATCTGAATGGTTGTAGAAAATATCTGGAAAGATTTATCAGTGTAAAAAATTTTATATCTATCATGCCTCTTGTACCACACCGTGGCCATCACACACTGGCGGAAAGCATCGTGTTGTTTTACCAGGCATCCCCGTCTATCTGTTTCCTTCTTGCCTTTCAGAAGAGGCCAAGGTCAGTGAGTGGGGAAGCTAGGAGGTGGTAAGGCACCCAGGGAAGCAATTGTTGAGAATCCTGTGTTTTCTGCTGTATTTTGAGGGTGACTGGTCAAGGAAGTGTAATGGCACGGAAGACAAGGGCTTTGCAAATGATCTCAAGCTTTTCTATTGAGCAAGAAAATGGATAGACAGTGGGGAAACTGGAAGGATTTAAAACATAGGTTGAGTGGAATGGTCTTAGGACAGAAGGCTGCCTAAGACATTTGGCACCAAATTAGAAGGGATCTGGAAGAACTGGGAGGCAACATCTCCCAGGGACATGAAGGTCCGTCTCCAGTTTGAACATGTAACTATGGATGCTGGTGCTAAGACAGCATGACAAAAACTTACTGAGGGAGATCAGGTAATGGTTAAGGATACCAAACTAAGAAAAATGTGGAGCTAAAAGGTCAATACCCAATATGGAAAACTCAGAGTGATAAGGAAGAAAGGTGAGGAAATGCTAGGACATGACTGCAGTAAGTCTGAGGTTAAAAGTTGATGTTCAGGAGCCTGTTCCAGAAGGGGAAAGATCAAGGTAACTGCAGAGTCAGACTGGGTGGAGCCAGGAAGGACCTGGTCAACATCAAAATAGCACACAAGGGCAGGAAAAAACTTGTGATCACGTGAGATCCAACAGAGCAAAAGACTAGACTGGGTTTCCTAGAAGCCAGCTGCTCTTTGGGTGAGGCTAAAGGCTCAACCACAGTTAGAAGCCTTGAAACCACAGTTTGAAGCTGGCAAATTACCTTGCTCTACCCTTCTGCATCTTAACAGGGATATAGACCGGCTCCTCAGGTAAAGAAGGGAGATCTTGGGATACAAGTAAAGGCCATTCTTTCTATCAAGACAGGGGTTCCTGGAGGCAAGGAGAGGTTCATCAGGAACAAGAGGTCAGGGAAGGGAGGACAGAGGATTCTGATGGAGCCCACTGCTGCCTCAGATAGACATAAATAACTCAAGTACAGCTATAACCATTCCACTTTCTTCATTCTCTCACCTTCTCTCTATTCATTCTCCAAATCTCTCACCCACCTTCCTCCCCTCCACCCAATCCTCTAGCCCAGCTCTCAGGTTTTATGATATATTTTCCAACAACCCAACTACTTTTATGAAGAATGAGTTTGTGTAAATTTGCATCAGCTTATACAGCTGTTCTTGTAGATTTTCTAACCCCTGTCTTGCCTGGGCTTATGCGCTTTCCTCTATTCTAACAACCATCACACTGCACTGTGGTCCTATGAGGGCCCATAACCCTCCTTGGCTGTGAGCTTTTGAGATCAGTGTACTTGTCTTACTCAACTTGCTGTCCCCTAAGTCAGCATTATTCTTGAAATGTTTTTGATTAAATGTTAGAAAATTCTGCCTGCTTCTGGGATTCTAGATAAAGCTTATGCCTCTGATGATGAAGGGATATGAAATTTCATGAAATGGGAAAAAAAAAAGGTAATCTTATTAAAAATGAATGGTAGGATCATTGACTCTCAGGATTATAGACTTTAGGCAGAATCATCCACACGAGCACCATTTCCATCACCCTCACATATCAGGCAAGAGTATGAATGTCTTTACTAAGCAGTAACTGCCTAGGTGTAGTGAGGCCCAGCATGGCCACACTCACAGGCTCTCATGCTTATCGTGACCCATTTAGACTCAAGTCTGGGGCCAGAGTCAAGTCTAATAGTAGTATAGTCGCTCAGTCGCGTCCGACTCTTTGAGACCCCATGGACTGTAGCCCGTCAGGCTTCTCTGTCCATGGAATTCTCCAGGAAAGGATACGGGAATGGGTTGCCATTCCCTTGTCCAGGGGATCTTCCCAACCCAGGAGTTGAACACGGGTCTCCTACATTACAGGCAGATTCTTAACCATAATCAAGACGGTAAGCAATCCACCTGCAATGCAGGAGACCTGGGTTCAATCCTTGGGTCAGGAAGATCCCTTGGAGAAGGGAATGGCTATCCACTCCAGCAGCCTTGCCTGGAGAATTCTACGGACAGAGAATCAAGCCTGAGCTTGGTTAATTTTGTCTTCCTCTCAAGGGATCAGAATGAAAAAGAAAACTGAGAAAGAGAAAGAAAAACTAGGATTTATCCAAAGAAGTACTCCTGCTAGGAAGTTTAAAATTCTTCTGTGATGTCATTTTTGATTGAGTTGCTTTGCATACTAAGCGGGTTTTCGTCTTACTTAGCACTCACTTATACAGCAGGATGCATTCTCTTTAGAGGGTACACTTATAACTAGCAGTGAGTTTGAGAGAAAAAACTTCTTTTGATTATTCTCTCTCTTGCCCTCTCTTGGATTCACCCAGTTTCCTAAAACACTTTAAAGTGCGATGAAAGCTCCTTTCTAGGGGACTTCCCTAGTGGCCCGGTGGTTGAGAATTCACCTCCCAAGGCAGGGGACACAGCCACATGCCGTGGAGCAGCTAAGCCCGTGTGCCGCAACCACTGAAGCCCGTGAGCCCTAGAGCCTGAGCTCTGCGACAGGAGAGCCCGCGGCGAGAAGCTTCACACTGCGACGAGGATTAGCCCCCACTTGCTGCAAACGGAGAAAGCCAGGGAGCAGCCAGAAAGACCCAGCGCAAACAAACAAATAAATCGAGATCCTTTTCAGGATGGTTGAACGACAGTCCACCCAAATTGCTTGGGGTTTAAAATCGCATCAAATGCTTATCCAAATAATATCTACTAAATAACTATCCAATCAGAATTAACTGGCTTCCCACTTTCTCTACATTATTCAAAAAGAAATTTCTGATGCGACGTGAATCTTGAAAATGTTTCTCCCTTTTATCTCTTTCCTCTTAGATTACAAGGCTTTTGAAGAGGCAGCTGAACACTTCCAGCCTTATATCAAATTTTTTGCTACTTTCGACAAAGGCGTAAGTACCTAAGAAACCTGTTTAAACACTAAAGCTTGAACTTCCCACAGCTTTTCTTTCTCTTTTAGCAAGACTAACACTCTTCCATCCATTAATACATTTGCCAGAAGTGTTAGAAATATGGCATTAAATTACCATTGAGTAACAATCAAGTATAACAATTATTAATTCAGAGGATGTAAGGATATTTCTGAAAACATGCAGTAAAAAGAGATGACCCTTTCTTTATCAACTTCAACACTAATAATGGGAAGTGTATGAGCCCAGATGTGCTGGGCCACTGGTCACTGCTTCCTTTTTGTTTGGGGCCATCCTCTCCCTTCCTGGGGTTGTATACCACCCCGCTACTGGGCAAGGATAGGGGGTAGAGTCAGGAGGAGCACAATCTAAAGCCATGGTGCTTCAGAAAGTTACCCATTCCTACTCCTCAGGAGATGTCACTGGTGTACTCGGCTATAATTCAGTGGATCTGTATTTCCTGCATATGGCAAGTCAAAGAACTGCAGCGACATAGGGACCTTAAATCAGCGGGGAATTTCTTTGGGGCCTACTATGGTTGGAGTCTCTACTCTTGCTCCAGTTATTAGCAAAAGGGCTATTTATGGTTTTCTCTGTGTTGGGCACAATTTGATATATTGCATCTATACTGTTTCTAATCCTTTAAGCAACTCCAAAACAACTCTGAAAAGGAAAAACATCATTTCCCAGATGAGAAAAAAGATTTAGAAATGTTAAGTAGTATCCAAGGTCTCCAGCGAATTAGTAGTAGTGCTGAGATCACAATTTAGGATACTCTGTACCTAAAATCCATGACCTTTCTTCTGTGCCACACCATTAAGTAGGAGACTGTATCTTCTCTTGAGATTCAGGGTGTACACCCACGTACTCATATTGACACATCTGCACAGTACACACATACACAACACACACAACATGCATATAACCACACACAACACACCAATACATACACTCATTCAACACACAAGCGTAACACATACCTTCTCACACAGTCACACTTACACCCACACATACATAGCACTAATAAACTCACAACCATACACCACACATACACATATACCCCAAACTAAAAGCTCTAAATTGCAATATTTACTAGAACAAATAAATCCTAGGACAAAGTTCTGGAGTCTTGATCCAATTCAAGTGGCAAAAGTTAAAAGCAAAAAAGGTAAAAAGCTACTCCTAGTGAGGAGTGAGGCTTTGATGAACAGTGTTCATGGGCATTGCTACCACAAGGAGTTCGAGTTTTCTTTAAAAAATGGGAGGAAGCCTGTAAGTGCTGGAGCAGGGAAGGAATGTGATGAAAAGAGATTGCGTTAAATATATATACATAACCACTTCTATGGATTTGACCCCCGTCTGCAAGCCTATAATCCAGAAGAGAGCTCTATAATCTAAGTAATACAATCCAAACTTGAAGAATGCTTACCCTAATTGTGTGGATTAGAGTTGGGAGAAAGCTGGAACAAGAATATCAAAAGGAATAATAACTATCATTTATTGAGTACTTTTAATGTGTCAGGCTTTGTGCTAAGAGCTTTGCATAGGTTTTCTCATTTAATCCTCTCAACATTCCTGTATAAGAGGAATTAGGATTCTCAATCCATGGAAGATGAAACCAAGGCACAGAGAGACAAAATAGATGTGCTCATGGTCACATAGTTAGTAGGTCAGCCTGACTTCAAAGTCAAATGCTCTGTCCTACTGCTCTCAAGAGAAAGAAATAATACATGTCGATGCTTAGCTGCCATCTGGCACATAGTCAACGTTCAGTAAGTGTGAGCCAGTACTGTTGTTAAGAAGAGGCAGTCATCTAAGCCCAGGCGAAGGGAGACTGGGGGGGTGTATTAGTAGAGAAGGGGAGGCCCAGAGAAGCATAAAGGAAATTCATCACTTTCGTTTGGTTATAACAGGCTGGGAGGGAATACGGCAGCTCCTGGGTAAGAACTCAATCTGAAGGAAGACAGAGTCAGACAGGTAAGCTTGGCCAAGCAAGAAGCCTCAGTTCCTAGAAGGCTAGTCCAATGCTGAGCTCAGGGTAGTGTCTGGTTTTAGCTGTGCATTCCAGCCCAACCATATGTGGCCCATGAAGGTGAGGTCAGGCTATAATTAAAAACTCACAGGGCTCTTCACTAAAAACTCTGAAAGACACTGAGGCACGAGTGCCCCTGTCACGTAGCCTTGTGGGATTTTATGACATTTATAAAAAGACATCCTCTCTACCTCTGAATAGAACACAGAAGGAAGAGCTGTGGCACTGGGCAGTCTCGATCAAACCATAAGGTATTTAAGAATTTATAGTCATCAGTTGCAGAGCTGGGGAAACGGTAAGGTCCAGGAGGCATGGCTGTCCCCAGCCTAAGCCTCACTGGTGCCAAGCAGGGGGTGCTAGAGCAGAAGAAGTGGGCAGAAGGACCTGTTAGTGAGACACTCCACCGTAGGGAATACCAGAGGGACCTGGAAAGGGAGGGGCTTTATAGAGGTTTGAAGTCAGGACAGGCAAGGGTCCAGGAAACCCTAATACAGTCCCAAAGATGAAGAACCAACTGGAAGAGGTTGAGATGACAAGGGGTCCTGGCCACTGTTGAGATAAAGAGAAAGACAAGAGAAGACACACAAACAGCTTAAGATTGCAAGTCTCTGCTTCGGGACAGTAAAGACTGTAAAGCTACTGAAAACACTAGAAAATTTAGGAAGAAGAATCTATTAAGGAACGTAAGATGGGGTCTGAACTCTAATTTCTACAAGTTGGGAAGACATTCAACGGCAAGGATCTTTCGTTTATTTATTCATCCACCCACCTAGCAAGCGTTTATTGACGGCCTTTTATATGCCAGACACTCTTCCAGATGCCAGGGGCACAACACTGAGCAAATCAGATTTCTGTCCTTGTAGGATTTAGAGTTTAGTATGTGTTGGAGGAAGGAGAAGATGGGAAGACACAAAGTAAGTAAACAAACCAATAAATATATTATGTTAAATACATTATAAGAGTTGGAGAACTGTACTGAGGATGAGATATCAGGGCTGCTCATGTAGATTTGGGAGTTTACCAGTTTCCAACCACTGTCCGTGTTGGTAGGCCCCAAGGAACTTTTAAAACATTGGTTCTTGGAACTCACACCTGGAAATTTTGGGATTTTTTAGCATTATGGCCAGACCCAGAAATAGGCATTTTCTAAGAGCTCCCTGGGAGATTTTAGCTGGCACACAGGTTTGGGACCAGCACTGATCAATGGATCTTGACTCTGTATCAAGCCACACAAGGGCCCAACCTGCCTGAAGCAAACGGAGCAAGAGCCAGAGGACTGCGGATGGCGTCCACTCTGTGGCACCTCACAGCCTGAAAAATGTCAGTTCAAATTATCTCGTGCCATCTCCCACTGACCTATTATTTTCTTGCAGTAAACAGTGAGAAGCAAAATCATTTGTTTGAACCATACTGGGCCAAAAGAAGCTGTGATTCTCTAAACAAAGTTGACAGAGAAGACAGATGTTGAGAAGACCTAAATTCATTGAGTTGGTTTCATCTGCAACAAAAGCATGTTATCAAGATTTATACACATGCCAATGTCAGAAGAACAGCCATTGTACTTTATAATCTTGTCTTGGCAAACTCCTCCAATTAATTTTTTTTTTTAAAGGACAAAAGAATGCATGATTGAATCTCCTCAGATTTTAATAGTAAAATCCATTCTTATTTAATTGTATCATCCATGAAACAGGTCTGGATCCCTTGGATATAGTCAGCCCCACCAAATATTTATTGAAGAATCAATCAGTGCCTCAATCAGTCAAGCCTCTTTCAGTCTTTACCATCCAAGATACAATTAAAAGGAAAAGGAAGGAATTATCTGAGATTCAAGATGAGAAAATTCTGTGGTAGTGACGGGGATATAGGGAATGGGCCTATACAGGGGATATTGGCCTCAAGAAAATTCTGCTCAGAGTGCCCAAGATTTAAACTTACAAACATCATATTCCAACTTCACATTCATGGTCTTAACACTGCACATCCTTACACACACTCACAGACACAGGTGCATCTCCACTGTTTTCCTTAATGGAGGGTGTGATGAGTTGCTTCTCACCTTCAGGAAGCCTTCGTTCTGGTAGACTGATCTGCGTATGAGTTGATGAGAACATGTTACAAGAGGAATAAGGAAACATCTCCCTACACCATGCACAGTGCCAATCTGATATTTAAAGGAACATAAATTCCTTTCTGTACAATGTCAAGGAAAAGGTAATTTGGAAGGAAATGAAATGGAAAGTTGGAATGGAGGTAAATTGGCAGTTCAGAACACTCCACTTGAACAATTCATCCTCAAATTGTGCCTCAAGCTCATCATTTGTAAAATAACTATAATAATAGCTCTGACCTTGTACAATCAAAGTGGAGATTCATAAAGTAATCAACTTAAAACACTGCAACAGTAACTGGCACACAGCAAGCACTCCATATGTTTGCTATGATTTGTTTTTGTTCATCTGGTCACCTCCTACAAACATAGTTTCCTGGTTCCTAAGATATGTGGTAGGTGAACTCAGAAAACCAGAATCCAATGTCATTTTCAAGCTCATTCTGCGAGGGCCTAGCTTTGTCAAGAACTGTGTGTAAACCCAACCCATGGTTGTATGATTGCTCTTTCCTCCCCTTTCCCCTAACCACACTCCCCACCCCATCATCCACACCACCCCCATACCACAGAAGAGGGAAAAAAGAGAAAACCCCACACCTTTTTGTCCCTTAAAGCAAAATCAACATCACCATTAAATCTCTTTGACAGACTTTGGCTCTTAACACAGCTGTTTTTGTTAGCTCTTGAGTAGCATATGGGTGTTGCGTTCCCTTAAGTCCTTAAAAAATGTCTTTTTGGAATACAGTGACCCGGAATTAATAGCAAGTGATGACAAAAGCCATAGGGATACCAGTGTTGGCTCAGAATGGACCTCCTGTGTAACCACTTATGTAACAGCCAGTTCCTCCCCCTCTCCAGTTAGTCACGGCTGCCCTGGGCCTCTGCACCGCTGGTTACCACCACAGGGCGTCAGCTCTTAGGCAATTCCCCTTTAGCTTCAAGGGAACCACTGTTCATCCCTGTGCTTTCTGGGACCACAGCTCTGAACTCGAAAAGAATGGCATTTGGTTTTCTACAGAGCGTTGCACATTCCAAGCCTCTCAAATCATTTCACAAAAGGAGATGTGAGATCAGCAGCTCTGCCGGTGAACACAGCAACCATTCTGTCCTGACCAGACTGCACAGCCATGTTAATCAAGAGAGCACACAGCTCCCAGTCTATAGGCTGGCTCCCCGTGCTGTCTGTTTGACACAGGGTGAGCCACTCATCCTCGCGTGCTGGGTACTCTCCCAGCATTAGCACTGAAAGTCTGAATCCTGGGAAACCCCTCCAGCCTGGACAAACCAGGATGGCAGGTCACCTTCTGACAGGTAACCAACCAGGCAGTTTCCAGAGCCTCAGAAACCATCAGACACACCCAGGACTGAGAGACAGCCTCGGGCCAATGCTTCAACCGAAATAGTAATTACAGGTTATGAGCTGATTGGGGACAGACTAATGGGTTGGCCTCTGATTCTGAGTACCTGTGTGCTTTCCATGGTTTCCATCAACTGCCTGGTCTATCAAAATCGGTTCAATTAAATCCATGCATCCCAGGACACTGAACGTGATCTGCTGACATTTGCTTCCTCCTCCAGGCCCTGGCAAACACAGTTCAGCGATGGTGATCATGGAATTAAATTTCCCACCTTCCATTCTGACTGCTCTCTGGCCCTGACTGGATCTCATCTGCCAGAGAGATGAGATCTTCTCTATCTGTCCTTTGATCACAAAAGGAGGTGGGTCCAGCCAGGCCTAGGTGTTGAGTTCCTATCATTTCAACATTTAAGTTAAAAGCACACATACACTCCCATGTCTTTTGCAGAGAACACACACACTTGTAGCTGGACAACCCATCGCTACTCTAGACTGCTGTTCAAGGAAACTATTGTGTTGCTTCTAATTGTCACAGGTTGCAAAGAAATTGTCCTTGAAGATGAATGAGGTTGACTTCTACGAGCCATTTATGGACGAGCCTATTGCCATCCCTGACAAACCCTACACAGAAGAGGAGCTCGTGGAGTTCGTGAAAGAGCACCAAAGGTGCCCCAGATGGCATGCAGGGAGTGGCAGCAGGGGTGATCCCGGGCCTGGGGGATGGGGACAAGCCTCTCAGTCCCCCCATTTCAGACCCCCAAGAGCAACAGCCTGGAGTTAGGACCCCAGCAAAACTGAACTCAGCAGTGTGGCTTTGTTGGTCATTGATCAGTGGCCACATTTTCTGAATATGGGTTTACATTTGAAAACAAGGTTAGGCCACCTCCCCGCAGTGAAGAAATCACCTCATACAGTTAAGATGTCACAAGTAAAATTCCACAATGATAATGACAGTGATTTAATGTTAGCATCCTAAAGTATGATGCCAGGTGCTTTGGGAAGCTATTTTACCTAATCTTCAACATTATGGGGGATATAACAAATTATATCTGAATTTTACAGATCAATGAATTGGGCTCAGGGTAGTTAAGTAATGAAGCCAAGGATGAACATTTTGTGCATAGAACTTCTGGGAGAGGAGTATTTGATACCATTAGCACTAGCAAGGATCAGCATACTTTTTTTGTAAAGGGCCAGAAAATAAATATTGCCGGCTTTGTAGGCCAGATGGTCTCTGCTGCAAGCACTCAATTCCACCGTTGAAGTGAGCAAACAGTCATGGGCCATATGTAAACAAATGTGTGTGGCTGTGTCCCAACAGAAGTTTATTTATAAAAACAGGAGCCATTGGCTGGATTGGCCCCTCCATCTGTATGTAGTCTGCTGACCTCGGCTCTTAAGGGAGACAATACCAGAAACTGGAAAACAGTGGTGGGTTTACCGCCTCATCCACCCAACCCTCCCCTCCTCACGGTCACACAGGCTCACTGAACGTGGAGACTGGACCCACCAGTGATAGTCCGCTGACCCTGGCTCTTAAGGAGAGACCATAGCAGAACATGGAACATGGTGGTGGGTTTACCGCCTCATCCACCCACCCTGCCCTCCTCACGGTCACATAGGCTCACTGAACGTGGAGCATAATGACTCCAGCACTGGGTCGGCCTTGGTCCCCACAGGGAAGCAGCGCTCGGATGAATAAATACCAACAAGGCTAACAGTATTTGCCCACATTCAAAAAGAAGTGAAACTATGAGCAAAAGATAGAACCAACCTGCTCCTCCAAACACCCCTCAGGGGCTTTTGATGGCTCACCCTGGTGATAAAACTACGGTAGTTCTGGGCTGTTTCCTCTCCTGGGTCTCCTGATTCTGGGCCTGCTCAGGGTCCTCAGGAGTGTCCCCTATCAGTGAGAAGGGAAAGGGCTTCTTGGCCCGGGCATAAGCTGATCCCGTTCCCTGTGACCCATTATCTGTGATAGACTTTACAATCTTGGGCTCAAATGGGCCTATGAGAAGCCTTTAGGCCCAGCTCTGTGTCACATACAACAGGGTCGATCTGCTGTTTCCTTAAGAGAGAAAACAAGTATGTAGGACTTGGGAAAGTGAATCCCCATCTCACCCTCCATTTCACTGTGCTGGGGCTTTGGTGTCAGCTGAGGTCATCTCTATTCAAGGAAGTTTATCTTTTTTTTTTTTTTCCCCCAGACCCACTCTACGTCGCCTGCGCCCAGAAGATATGTTTGAAACATGGGTAAGAAAGTGGCAAACTCTTTCTGCCTTGTAGAGATGAGTACATTCCCCAAGAGGAATACCGCTTTGAGTTCCAAACCTCAAACCAAGTCTTATTTGCCTGGAGTGGGTGTCTGGGGTGGTGGAGAATTTGACATGTGGACAGCGTCACACTGAGTTACAACTCCGTTCCCTTGGGCTGGCCACTAGGCAAGTTACTCTCTCTCTGGGCTCATTTCCTAGAGTGACTACTGGCTTTTCTTCAGTGGCCACCAGAAACCCAGGGTCACAGGTAGAAGAAGCTCAGACCATGCATTTCAGACTTGGGCTCAAGTTCAGAATCTGCCACCTATTAGCTTTGTGTCCTATCTTAAATCATGTGGCCTTCCTGAGCTTTAGCTCCTGTGTCTAAAATCAGGCTTAGTGTAGGGATGGAAGGTATGAAGAACCCAGACACAGCAGGTGCTCCATTAGTGCATGGTAGCTGTTTTTGTAAATACCAACTCAAGGCACTGAAAAGTGCCAAGTCCGATTGTCCCCGAGGTCTATGTCACAGACAATATGTCAGGTGGGTTAGCATTATAAAGAGGGCCTTGAAGATACACACCCCCACCCCACCCCAGCTTTATACAAAATCGAGTAAACAGTAACAACCAAAGTCTGAAGCTTTTTTCAAAGCATTTCATGTGCCCCTTTACTTGGATCTCTCAACAGTTCTGGAAGGTGATATAGAACAAGTAGTATTTTAGCTTCCTAGAAAAACTGACAATCACACAGATTAAATCAAGTACTCAAAGATATATAACTAATAAGCATTAGATCCGAGGACTTAAATTTAGACCACCTGGAACCAAATCTCTTGTTTTCTCCAGCATATATCCTAGAGTGGGCCATGTCCCCATAAGGCAACATTTTGGTGGAAAGGGAGAGAAGGGTTTGTGGTAGGGAGAAAGAGATTAACATGGAAACATGTGTTTACTAATTCTCTAATTCAGAGTCTAAAGTGACAGATGAACAGAATCATAGAGTAACTTGACACTCTCTGTTTTACTGGCATGTAACTTCTTTGGATATCTGAAGGTAAAACAAACGCTTCACACCAAAGGCAAATAATTTAATCTGGAGGAGTGGACTATTTAACAGCAACACAGCACAACAGAAACATCTTTTCCTAATGTTTAAACCTTTCAAAAACTTAACATTTAGGAGGTCTTGTTATTGGATTTTACAATAACAAAAAGGGTATAACAATGCTTTAAAAATAATATTCCTTTTAAAAAATATTCTCACCTGTCACTTAAAACAACTTCAGACTTAAAAAAAACAGCGCAACAAATTCCATGACCTCTCTACCCAGATTCCCCAAGTGTTAACGTTTGGCTTTATCACATTCTCTTGATATAGAATTTTTCTGAACTGTTTGGGAGTAAATAGCAGACCCAATTCCCTTTTGCTCCTAAACACTTCCGAAGTTGTATAGAAACAAGAACTTTTTCTTATATAATCAGTGTGTGCATGCATGCAAAATTGCTTCAGTCGTATCCAACTCTTTGCAACCCTGTGGACCTTAGCCTGCCGGGTTCCTCTGTCCATGGGATTCTCCAGGCACGAATACTGGAGCGGGTTGCTGTGCCCTTCTCCAGGGAATCTACCCGACCTAGGGATCAAACCAGAGTCCCTTGCATCTCCTGTATTGGCAGGCAGGTTCTTTACTACTTGTGCCACCTGGGACGCCCACATAATCACAGTATGCTTATCCAAATCAGGAAGTTAATACTAACACAATTCCACATTTAAATTGACCAGTCATCACTAATATCCTTTATAGCAAGAGAAAACATTTTTTTCCTGGCGCAGGATCCAAACCTTGATCCAAGGCTTGTGTTTGACTGTTATGTTTTTTTAGTTGCCTTTAATCTGAAATAGGTTGTTGGTCTGTCTTTGTCTTTCATGAGACAAGGTACCATTTCAAATTGAAAGTGATTATTACTGTTCTGTTCAGCTATGCCTTTAATTCTTATTTTGTTCATTCTTAAGAGATAAGTCTCTAGGCTCCTGGAAGGGAAACACTGCAAAATTGTAGAACCCTTCTCTCAGGCCTTTCCTCGCCGACAGAACAGTATCACACCCAAAACCACACCACCACTGTAGGAGAGTCCTGCCCCCTCCTTCTGATCATGGACATCTCTCAGATCACCCCCCTGCACATGCTCTGAAGAAATGCTCCCTCTCCCATATCAGAGGCACTGGAACCCAGTCTCTGCTTTCTTTTCACTTAATGAATAAGTTATAGCTTTTGCTATACTATAAAATGAAAGTGATGGCTCATACTTTCCACATTAGTATATGTTCAACTGCTTTCTAATTGGAAAGGGGCTGTGTATTGAATTCAACCAGGCAGAGAAAAGGGCAACCAGAGAGGTTTAGTCCTTTCCAACACCTCATCGTGGACTATCCATATGACATCCCCAGAAGCCCTAGCCAGCCCCTCTTCCAAGTCTCCAATAGGGAGAGAGGGCAGGACAGACCACCCAGGGTTATCTTCGCATCCTGAAAGAGGGGCAGAAATCAGACCGTCAGAAGGACCTTGGGGAAACCCCTCGGTCCCTATCCCATCCACATGGGATACCCACTTTCAGGAGCTATTTGGCCACAGCAACTTACACCGCACAGGCTAGGGAAAGTGACCAATTCGTGAACTTCAAAATCTTGATCTTCAACATCCACTTGTTAGACATTGCAAGATATTTAAATAAAACAGAAAAACTAGGTAGGGCTAAAGCAACCTTTGGCTGGCTTCTCTCCCCAACTGTACAGGTTTTTACAGCAGTAAATCACAGAAAATATAAATTATTATTCCCCAAATACTGGTACCTAGTAATATTTGCTGTGTATAAATCAGATAGATATTTATTTATTTACTTAGAATATTCAATGAATGTCCAGACTCAATGCTGACTTGTCCTTATGCTTTGAGACTCCACCTCCCCACCAGCCCTCCATCCTGGCCAGTTGTCAGCCACAGTCCTTGGCAAAGCCCACAGAAATTGGGACTCAGCAGTTCTTTCTGAAAGAATCTTCCCTTGGTTGCAATAGGAAAGTCGTTCCCAGAGTGGGCCAGGGATCTCCTCCAGTGAACCCCTATATCACTGATTGCCCCTTAGTTAGGGAATCTGACAGTTTTAACTATTTTTCTTCTCTTTGCATCTCTTCATTCAACATGAGAGCAAACATTCAACAGAGACTAGAAGGAAACAGAGTTAAATATGAACAATGGTAATATCTGATTGGTGGGTGACTGATGTTTCCTTTCTCCTTGGTATATCTCTAATATTCGCTAATTTTCTTCAAGAGGTATGTAAGATTTTTATCACTATACTCTTTCTATAAAAAATTCAACAGACATTAAGAAGAACCTATTACATTGTGCTAATCACATTATAAAAAGAAGCATTGCTGTCCTGTCCTTAGGAATTCAGGGTTGAGTAGATGAAACAGTCCCAGTAATAACAGAACACCAGCCCGGTATGTTTGCTGCTATGACGAAGGGACATACAAAGTGCTAGCAAATCTACACTAAGGGAGTCATCAAAGCAACTCCCAAGTTTCCACTTCTTTGGGGGATCTGGTGCTCAGATACTTGGCCTAAAAGCACCTCCTTGGCCTCTTTCAACTTAAGAAAGAGCTACCGACCAGTATTTGCAACATCTTCTGCAAAGCCTGTGGACAGACAATACATTAGCAGAGCCCATTTTCTCTCTTGTTGGTAATGTCAGAGAGGAAAAGCTTTCCTCTACCCCATCTTAGGCCTATTTCTTAGGGCCTGCAAATTAAACTGATAAAAGACAGACTGGCAAGAGGAAAAAACCACAGATTTAATCAGCTATTCATGCATGGGAGAAACGTGACTCAAGGAGGGGCTTATACACCATCTTAATGGGGAATGGGGGTGGGGTGGGGGGCAGAGAAGCACTTCTGGGAGAACAAAACGACTTTTTTGAATGATAAATGGGCCCTTAGGAGACTAGATGGCAGATAATGATAATTTTGTGATAATGTCTGTCTGAGTGATGACAACTGAGTTCTTGGGGAGGCTCTGCTTTTAGGCAGATAAAACATTTCAGGAATTCAGATGCCTTCAGCCAAAACAGTTTTATGTCACAGTGGCCTATCTGGGACCCTGTCATTGAGAAAGAAAAGGAATGGACTTTGGGGTCAGACAGAGCTGGCTTGAATCCCAGTTATGTCAGGTACCATCTCCATGGCTTTAGGTAAGTCACTCAATTCTTGAAGCATTAAACAGGAATCAGACTTTGAGATTCACAAATAATGTATTTACAAAGTACCGATACATTGTGTGGCAAGTGGCAAATATCATTGTTGCCATTTTCACCATCATTATTATTGTAAGCCATAATCCCTTCCTTCAGAGAACATGCCATCCAGTTGAGAGAGATTTGTGCAATTAAAAAGGTTATTTTCAAGGCAGTGTGATGGCTAACTGCGTGATCTGCACAGCAAAGGCTGTGGAGTTCAGAGAAAGCCCCTGGGGTGCTCTCAGGCCGGTGGATGGTCAGCTTGGCTCTTCCCCCATCTTACACATTGGATTCACACTGAGTAGCCCTGACTTACCGGCCTGACCATGGATTCTTGCTCTGCGAGCTTATTACTGAAAATACCTGGCACTGAGAAGCAACTGCCTCTTTGCAGATATTCAATACAGGTTTGTGTGCTGAATCTTTGAGATCCATAAAGAAAGAGGCTCTTTCTCTGCATTATGGTTCTTCATCCAGGGGCCATCTCAGGTCTGGGGAGTGACAGCCATATTAAGAACAGCTTCTTAGCAAATTAACGCGGATTCTTAATTCTAAAACTAATTTCCAAATGCACTGTAGAAGGGTACACAGAAATGAAGCCTTCTTCCTAGAGTTAACACTGCTTACTTCCAACTGATGACAGGCGACAGAGACACAGGGTAGCCTAATGAGAACTGATCAGGATGTTCTGTCTGGCGATAATAGCAAATGTAAAACAGTGAAAGCTCAGACACCCCTTCTGGTTGCCATCAGATTTGTGTAATAAACCTGTACTCACGTATGCGTGCACACACATATCTGTAAAATTCAATTCCCCAGAGTCTGACCATGGCAGTGCCCACTCTCTTGTTTTTAATAATAATATTTTCCATGTAATCTCTCTTAGACCATTTGGAGGTTTTTGTCCATTCCAAACTCAAAGGAAAAAAAAATTAGCATTTAGATAGGATTGCACCAGCATTAAAATCAACTGAAATGGAAACAGAGATCATGAGAGGTTTGAGATGCCTGGAGTTTTTTTTTTTTTCCCTAGGATGATTCTAATATGACATTCAGGGCACCCAGTGAACCCCTCTGCCGGTGTCAGCAATAATCATACTCACTTAGATTTGTCCCTGGTGCCCCATTCTCACACAGCTTCCTCTCCAGGTCTCCTGAGGCTCACGTTTCTCATAAGAGGGGCCCCTCCAAGCTCCTGCTTCTCCCTCTGCAGGAATGATCAGTGCAGAGGAGACACAAGGTGCATATATGGTCCTTTCTGCTCAGGACATAGAAACACGAGATGCACTTGGTTGCCCATAGATTTGAAACACTCTCTCTAGATTCTCTACCACACCCCAGCCTCCACACACACTTTTACTGTCACACCCTCAACTTTCCCTAAGTCTAAATTCCAGACTTTCCTGCAGCTGCCCACTCTCAAGATCTATCCTGCTTTGGCAAGCAGAAAGGACCCCAGGGAAACAACCTGGGAGGTCACACTCAGCAAAGCGCCCCCTACTGACCACACAGATTCTGCTTCTTCAGTAAGAGATGTCTTTAACAAAAGCGCTACACAGGTGTAGATTCTTGTGTGAACAAAACAGACCCGCTGCTGCTGCTGCTGCTAAGTCGCTTCAGTCGTGTCCGACTCTGTGCGACCCCACAGACGGCAGCCCACCAGGCTCGCCCGTCCCTGGGATTCTCCAGGCAAGAACACTGGAGTGGGTTGCCAGTTCCTTCTCCAATGCATGAAAGAGAAAAGTGAAAGTGAAGTCGCTCAGTCGAGTCCAACTCTTAGCGACCCCATGGACTGCAGCCTACCAGGCTCCTCCGTCCATGGGATTTTCCAGGCAAGAGTACTGGAGTGGGTTGCCATTGCCTTCTCCAAACAGACCCGCATCCTCACTTATCTCATAGAGTCTTATCTGCTACCTGCTTGAGGACAGTTTCAGGATGTTAGCAGCATTCGGAAGTTTCTATAATCTGGTATTTGATTATATTTGCTGGCGGTGAATTCTTGAAACACACTGACGCACGCACTCGCGGAGCTTTGTCCAGAATGCTTTGTGGCTTTGGGAGCTCCTGATGAACCAAACTCACATTCTTCCTCATTTTGCCTTTTACTGCTGCTCTCCTGGATCCTCCAGCCCACGGGAGTGAGGCCCTTTTCACGCTAATGTCTGTGTGTGGTTGGTGTTTTCCTGTCTTGCAAACCCATTGATTAAACTCCACAGTCTTCCCCGCGGCTCATTGGTATTCCCTTCCTGAATGTGTGCCCCTGCGTCCACCCCGCTCCACCGCCTCCCATTTTCATTCCAGCCTCTGAGTCTGTCCGGGACTCACTCCCTGCTATCTTTCCACCCAAGAGAGTAACTTTGATTCTTCTCTCCCACAGGAAGATGATTTGAATGGAATCCATATTGTGGCATTTGCGGAGAGGAGTGACCCAGGTAGGAACCCTAACCCTCGTCCCCACTCTTAAGCACCTTAGTCCCAAACTGACCTCTCTCCTTTGTCCGCCTTCACCCTCTCTTCCGTCATTTCCGGTCTTCCGCTAGTTCCGGTCTTCCGCAACCGCAAGGTATCGAGCGCCCCCTGGTGGTAGGTAGCCTGTTAGGGATGATTCCACATTCAAATGTGCACACAGCTAAGAGTATGCGGAGAAGGCAAAGGCACCCCACTCCAGTACACTTGCCTGGAAAATCCCATGGACAGAGGAGCCTGGTGGGCTGCAGTCCATGGGGTCACTAAGCGTCGGACACGATTGAGCGACTTCATTTTCACTTTTCACTTTCCTGCATTGGAGAAGGAAATGGCAAGCCACTCCAGTGTTCTTGCCAGGATAATCCCAGGGACGGCGGAGCCTGGTGGGCTGCCTTCTATGGGGTCGCACTGAGTTGGACACGACTGAAGCGACTTAGCAGCAGCAGCAGCAGCAAGAGAGTATGACCCTGGAGAAGGAAATGACAACCCACTCCAGTATTCTTGCCTGGACAATCTCATGGATAGAGAAGCCTGGCAGGCTACAGTCCACGGGGTCACAAAGAACCAGACACTACTGAGCGACTAAGCACAGCACAAGTGAGTATGAACCTCATTCTGCCTAGCTAACTATTAAGAAGCACCTGGGACTGAGGAGGAGGATGCTAAAACATCCCAGGTTTAAGGATGTGTATGTGTATGTGGGTGCTGTGCTTAGTCGTTTAGTCGTGTCCAACTCCAAAGACTGTAGCCCGCCAGGCTCCTCTGTCCACGGGGATTCTCCAGGCAAGAATACTGGAGTGGTTTGCCATGCCCTCCTTCAGGGTATCTTCCCAACCCAGAGATCTAACCCTGGTCTCCCGCATTGCGGGCAGATTCTTTACTGTCTGAGCCACCAGGGAAGCCCAAGAATACTAGAGTGGGTAGCCTATCCCTTTTCCAGGGGATCTTCCCAGCCCAGGAGTGGAACCGGGGTCTCCTGCATTGCAGCTGAGCTACCAGGGAAGCCCCTGTGTATAGGGGGATGGAGGTAAACTTCTGTTCACATTTAAACTTCATTTACCAATGTTGTGATCTAGCCTATATGAATTACAATCCTATCTTAAAATAACAACTGTGTATCCTTTGGTCTGCAAAATATTGTCTATGCTTGGGAAACTTCATAGAAAATATTCCACAAAATAATGAGAACTGGGCAAAACAAGCAGCTTATTCCTAAAGTACAAAATGACCCTATAAATGGGTGTTAACCCGGTCAAGTTTTTCCTGGTTTCACTCTTTTTAACACTAGTGGAGAGTGAAGTGCAGGAAAAATTAATTTTGCAGGTGGTAAAATTATGGATTCCTACAGCAGTGCTCTGTAAATAAAGTTTCCCAAAAGGAAGGGTAAGCGGTGATTCTGAAGTGTGTTTTGGAAGGCTTGGCACAGTCCAGAACGCAACCAGAGAAGGCAGGAACTTCCTTTAGGACAGCTAAGCAGCCAGGCTATGAGGTGCCTGGGCAGGGCTTCCCAACCCGACAGTGCCACCAAGCCACCTGGGACTGCCTGAAACAAGCTCTGAGCCCAGTGCTGATGCCCTGTGGGGTTCGGGAACCACTGTTCCGGGTAAGATACATTTGTATGGTATTTGCCTCAGCCTCTCATATATTCATTCATAAAGACAGATAAGGAAGTAGAGGGTCAGAGAAGAGGGCACAATGAGCTAGTGGGAGGCCATAAAGAGGGGGCGATTGTCCCATTCATCAATATATACCTGGTTCTTGTCCATGCCTTGACACAGAGTAGGTGCTGAATAAATACCTGTGAGCAGGTAATTAGATATGCTGATGACTGGCTGAGACCGAGCCCAGCTCTTCACTATCTGACCAGCATTTTGTTTGGTAAAACACTATCAGCCTCCACAGTTTCTTACAAACTGAAACCCAGATGTTTTTATCACGCAATTTTTAAAATTGAGGTATAATCCACATACCATAAGATACATTGTTCTTTAAATATTTATGTATTTGGCCACCCTGGGTCTTAGTTGTGACAAGCGAACTCTCAGTGGCAGCATGTGGGATCTAGTTCCCTGACCAGGCACTGAACCCGCCCTCTGCACTGGGAGCATTGAGTCTTAGCCACTGGGCCACCCTGGAAGTCCCTAAGGTTCACCTTTTCCAAGTGTGCAATTCAGCAGCTTTACTATATTCACAAAGTTGTGCAAACATCACCACTATCTAATTCCAGAAAACTTTCATCATCTCAAAAAAATCTCATCTCAATTAGCAGCCACTCCTATTCCCTTTTCCTCCACCCGCTGGCAACAACTCAATGTACTTTCTGTCTCTATGGATTTGACTGTTCTGGATAGTTCATGTAAATGAAGTCATGTAATATGTAGCCTTTTGTACCTAGCATCTTTCACTTACCATAATGTTTTCCATATTCATCTGTATGTGGTATGTATCAATAATTCATTCCTTTTTAGAGTCAAATAATATTCCTTTCTATGAAAAACAAATTTATGCTCCAAATTATCTGAAATCTTCCTTCCTGTTTTTTTCATTAATTTTTTGGAATGTTCACCCATGTCCCAGTTTTCCCATCATTGACTTAGAGATTTGGGAAAACTCTTCAAGAAAACCTAATCTGTGTCCAAAAAAAATATCAGTATGTTTCCAGCTTTTTTCCACAATTCTGGCTACCCCCAGCCCCTGGAGAAGAAAATAGCAAAGAAGCCAGTTGCCCAAGGTTTACAAGCTATAATCAAACAGAATGGGATCCCTGGTGTTGTGTGAACAGAGATGAAATGGCCATCAGCAGCAGCCTGCTGGCGAGACTCCAGGGGGCTTCCTTCCCCACCCCATGCCCCCTCCCAGGATTGTGGGGAGGCCTGTCTGGCTCTCTGGAACAATGGAACAAAGAGGCCTCGGAGAAGTTGCAGGAACCTGTTTGACCGAGATTGCTGCTGTAATGAATCAAGCTCCTGAAACTACTTCCACCTCCTCCCTGCACAAATATCCCTGGGCCCGAAGCCGTGTCTTGCCCCACAGGAGCCCATGCTGGGGCTTGTTGCTGGGAAGCTGGAAGAAATGCGCTGGGGGTGGAGGCTGGGGAGGGAGGATGGGCTCACAGCATCTTTCCTCAGGCAGGGGGTGGGGGACTGGCCCGCTCAGGGCTGGGAAAGAGAAAGGCTTTTCCGTCAAAGTCCCTGACTCTGCGACTAGTCAGTCATTACTGCAGGTCACTGATGTGTAACCAGGGCAGAGAGGCCTGACTGCAGGACTAGGAATTTCATTCCTACCCAGACAGTACTTCCTGATATGCCTTGCTCTTGCTAACAAGCTCCGCGTGGCCCACTGCACCAACCAAACCCCTACCCACTCACCAAAGAAAATAATACAGCTCTCTTAAAGAGCTAAGAGTCTGGAGAAGTGTGCTGTGAGCTTTATGGAGGTGGTCCTATTTGGTCCTTAAAGCCACCCTATGATATATGCATGATGATGATCCTCCCAGCATCAGATGAGAAAAGTGATTCTTAAGGGTTAAATGACTTGCCCAAATCACTTGCTGTATTCAAGCCAAGATTCAAATTCTGGCAGGCTTTCTTGACCTCTGACTACATCGTGATTCTGATAAAGATGAGGATGATGGTGACTTATTGTATTCTTAGATGAAGTAACCCCATGTGGGAGGCACTACTTTTATTCCCATTTTACAACTGATGAAGCCGAGGAGGCCCAGAACAGCTGACTTGCTGGGGAGCAGTGGAGCTGGAATTAAGCTGAGCGCCGACTGGGTGCCTAGCCCCACCCTGAACCACAAAGCCCTACTTCGTATCTACCCGTCCCTCAGAATTACTACCCTGCGGAGTCTGAGTGACCGTTTAGCCTGCCCTCCTTCCACTCTGCTGTTAACCCTCTGCACCTCCAACATTTGAAAAGACCCAAAGAAGTTCAGTGAGGCACTCAAGGTGGCACGGTTAGAGGCATAGGAGGCACAGGAGTTTAGATTTCTGGATGGCTCCTTTGGGCACTGTCCACCTGACCACACTACCTCCCTGGGGTCGCCCCTGCCAGCTGCGGCCTCTGAGCAAGGGATGGGGGAGGTGGGAGCCAAGAGAGCAAGAAAAATAAGAGGCAGTGAGGAGAAAGGAGCCACCTGGAAGCTTGAGAGCCCAATCAACGAAGAAAACTTCCTCCCCACTGATGCTCCCAGATTTGGAATCTACGATTATTCAGCAGCAGCAGTAATAAAAGTCTCTCCGAGTGGCCTAGTCTCTCAAGGACTCTCCCAGCAGTTCTGACAGTCCCAGTAGAGGGCTTGTGTTCAGGGATTGCAGACCCTGCCTGCTCTCTGGCCCTGAGCACAACTGGTCTCCTCTGCGGTGAGCTCTCCTCCCGGTTGGGACTGCAGGCAGGCCTGGCTGGAAAGGACCTTTACAGCTCTCTGGTCTTGCCCAGTGCCCTGTGGTGCTGCCCGGCTTCCTCTTCCGCAGCCTCCTCTCAGCTTTTGCGCTCAGAATGCAGGCAGATCTACTGTCTGACAGTTGTGAAAATGAACCATCTCCTCTGCCGCCCCCAGAGGTGTGTGCATCAGGCTGACATCTTTAGAGCACTGGATGAAAGGGTCACAAAGTGGCATTTCTACGTGAGCTCATGCTGGATGGATATCCTCCAAGGGCACTGGGGACATTAGCACTAACAAGCTGGAGATGCACTGAGATGCACTGAGGCTGCTGTCTGAGCAGGAATACAACCAGTGAGGGGCCCGAGTGCAAGGGTCCAAGCCCTTGTTCCAATTGAGTTTCAACAGCCTCAGGTTCTTGTAAAATGTTTTTGACGCCAGTTGCCTCAAATAGGAAAACTGACTGCTTAACTGAGCTTCCAAATTTAAATTTGATCAAATTTAAAATACAGTTCTTGCTAAATATAGTTCCAAGCACTGAAATATCTGCACATGTCATCTTCACGGCAGCCCTGTGCTTACAGGTAGTCATCACTGTTCAGTCGCAAAATCGTGTGCCTGACTCTTTGTGACCCCATGGACTGTAGCCCACCAGGCTCCTCTGTCCAAGGAATTTCCCTGGCAGGATTACTGGAGTGGGTTGCCGTTTCCTTCTCCAGGGGATCTTCCCAACCCAGGGATTGAACTGGTGTCTCCTGAACTGCAGGTGGATTCTTTACCACTGAGCCACCAGGGAAAGCCTTGTAAGCAATAGGTACGGTCATTATCATCTCCCCTGATACACAGTTAGGGAAACAAAGGTATGGAGACGTTAAGCAGCATCCCTCGGTCACGTGACTAATCAGTGGTAGAACTGGGATTCCAACCCAGGCAGTCCAGCGCCAAGCCCTGGACTGTAACCGCCGCCTCTGCTCCTGTACCCTTTGCCTTGCCCACCAGTTCTGGGCCTCAAGAGCTCGGGCTTCCCAGGTGGTGCTGGTAGTAAAGAACCCACCTGCCAATCTTGCAGGAGACATAAGAGATGAGGGTTCGATCCCTGGGTCGGGAAGATCCTCTGGAGAAGGGCATGGCAACCCACTCTAGTATTCTTGCCTGGGAAATCCCATGGACAAAGGAGCCTGACAGACCACAGTTGCTAAGAGGTGGACACGACTGAAGTGACTTAGCACATATGCACACACGCAAGAGCTAAGACAGAGAAGAGGAGCGCTGTGTAAGGAGTGACAGGGTGTGCTAATGTCTTGGGGGCCAGCTCAGGACTGTGGGGCCCATACCAAGGCCCCCATCTCTAACAGGTGACTGAGTGACTCACTTGTCAGGGATGCACTCTCAACTTTGTCTCGCACGGCTCCCAAAGGGCCCAGCTTCAGACGCCATGCTGCTGCTTCCGCACTGAGTGGGCCTTTCTGAGGGGAGACCTCTCAGGTGACTGCCCTCCACACCTCTGTGTCCCGGCATCTGGCCCTGGGTGTGATACACGTGGGCACACAGGATGTACCCGCCCAGTGACACCAAGAGCCCTCCTGCTAACAAGGGATGAACATAGTGAAGAACACTTGACATGAATTAAATGCTGACGGAGTGGGAAAGAAAGAAGACTGGGAAAATCTTTGCAGTCTCTTCTGCAAGTGCCTGGCATGATAACAGTCGTATCATTATTATCAACGCGCCCCCAAGGTCATGGGGAAGCTTTTCTCTCCATTGTCAGTTGAGGAGATAGAAGCCCCAGAGAGGTTAAGTGACCTGTGCAGGGTCTTCTAAGTCCAGACACAATCTGCAAGCCACGTGATGCCTGCTTATTTGTGTCACCTCCCAGAAGCAACAGTCACAGGACTTGGCCATCCAGCCTGGTTCCCCAAGCCTAGGCCTGTCTCCAGGAGCGAGACTCCGAGTCCCATAACTGCACCTGGGGGAGCAGTGTGGGGGTGGGGGTGTCTCCAGCGTATTTATGGGATGAGCACCGCCAGCCCCTGAGGATGGGTCAGGAGGACAGTGTGAGGGCCTGGTGGGCAGCGTGCAGAGGGCCTGGACCTGTTACTGCGGGGCCCTTGCTGGGTCTGAGACACACGTGTGTCTGCCAGACAGGCCCTGGCTTCTGGCACGGCTGGGACTGGCCTGGAACTGGTCCCCCAGGGCTTGTGCAGCCTCATTCCCACCAGGCCCTCCCTGCCTGGGAAGGAGGAAAGCATAATCATCATCGTCTCCTCCCACAAAGATGTGATTCCCAGAGGCCTCCTGCTCACCGTGGGAAACCTGGCTCAGCCTGAGCCCTCGGCTCTGGGTCATGGGATCTCAGGGTCCAGTCTCGTCTGGCAGGGAAGGAATCAGGGCTCTCACTGCATCGGGCGTGCATGTATGTGAGCTCAGTTGTGTCCTACTCTTTGTGACCCCCATGGATTGTAGCCCAGCAGGCTCCTCGTCCATGGGGTTTCCCAGGCAAGAATACTGGAGTGGGTTTCCAGTTCCTCCTCCAGGGGATCTTCCCAACCCAGGGATCAAACCTGCATCTGGTTTATTGTTTTTTTTTTTTTTAATTCATTTATTTTTAATTGAAGGATAATTGCTTTACAATATTGGTTTGGTTTCTGCCATACATCAACATGAATTAGCCATAGGTGTACATATGTCCGGGGTTTCCCAGATGGCACTAGTGGTAAAGAACCCACCTGCCAATGCAGGAGGCGTGAGAGATGAGGGTTCGATCCTGGGTTGGGAAGATCCCCTGGAGAAGGAAATGGCAATCCATTCCAGTATTCTTGCCTAGAGATTCCCATGGATGGAGGAACGTGGT
Source organism: Cephalophus harveyi (assembly GCA_006410635.1). Lineage (NCBI taxonomy): Eukaryota > Metazoa > Chordata > Mammalia > Artiodactyla > Bovidae > Cephalophus > Cephalophus harveyi. Next base: position 279,970 of record SJYT01080772.1, on the reverse strand, counting down.
GGGCCACCGTCCATGGGGTTGCAAAGAGTCGGACCCGACTGAGCAACTAACATACACACATATATATTTTAAATATGGTAGTGCTTATGCTTCCATGCTACGCTCTCCATTCGTCTCGCCTTTTCCGTCCTCCCCTCGCCTGTGTCCATAAGTCTGACCTCTACGTCTGCATCTGCATTTCTTGCATTCTTTACCAGTGGCCCCTCTTCTCTATTTGGATCCAGCTCTGAGATTCCAGGCACACTCAGGGAAATCACTGACAGCCAACTGAACAGGCTGTGGCTCAGCTGCAGACTAGAAAGAGGGGAAGGGGCCCACGACTACTAGGGGAGGGGGAGGCAAAGGCCAGCCCACCAGCCCCCAGGTCCACCCACGTGTCTCCCACTGTCCATGCCCTTGCTTCCCTCACGTGGATGCTTTCACTCCTGGTGCTCAAATCTCAAGCACGGACTTGAGCAAGAAGATGCAGCAGTTTGGGTCAGTGTGTGGAGCCCACATGCTTTGGACTATGGAAACAGAACCCATGGTGTAGACCAAAGACCTGAGTTAGAATCCTGGCTCTGCCACTTGCTGGTGTGAGATGCTGGGCAAATCAGGGACTCTCCCTGCGTCTGAATCTCACCCTCTTTAAAATGGAGATAATAACAGCTTCCTACCCTCCATCAGGACTAGATACAAAGATTAAATGCAAAAGCACTTAACAGCCAGTAGCCAGTAAACGCTCGAGAAATACTGGTAAAATCAAGGTTGGGCAACATGATCGCAGGCTTCCTGCATATAAAGAACAATGCCCTGTGTGCTTAAAGGAAGAATTTGGGAGATGGACTTCTTAAGAAAAAAGGAAATTTCAGTTTGATGAAAGAAAACAACTCCTGACTGTCTGGGTTGTTGATTCTGTACTAGACCTTTAAGGAGGCCAGAGAGTCTCAGCGCTGGAAACATTGAAGAGAGAAGACCGACCAACGACCAATGTTCTGGGTGGGGCTCTCTATACACCTGCCTGGATATGTGGGATATTTGGGAATCCCTTCTGGCTTTGAGAATGGTGGCTTCTCTAACTAATGACCACAGAGAATAGCTCTCTACTTTCAATGGTGAGATAACTGCTAGTCTATAAATCTCAAAACAATAATATTTCCTCTTTTTTCTTAATCTACCTTTTAAAAAAGAATTACAGGCTATTCTTTTTGAGAAATACATGGTCACAATCTTAAAAGGCCTCTAAGCTGGGTACCGCATAATTGTACTCATCTCACATGCTAGTAAAGAAATGCTCAAAATTCTTCAAGCCAGGCTTCAGCAATACGTGAACCGTGAACTTCCTGATGTTCAAGCTGGCTTTAGAAAAGGCAGAGGAACCAGAGATCAAATTGCCAACATCCGCTGGATCATGGAAAAAGCAAGAGAGTTCCAGAAAAACATCTATTTCTGCTTTATTGACTATGCCAAAGCCTTTGACTGTGTGGATCACAATAAATAGGTCCGTCTAGTCAAGGCTATGGTTTTTCCTGTGGTCATGTATGGATGTGAGAGTTGGACTGTGAAGAAGGCTGAGCACTGAAGAATTGATGCTTTTGAACTGTGGTGCTAGAGAAGACTCTTGAGAATCCCTTGGACTGCAAGGAGATCCAACCAGTCCATTGTGAAGGAGATCAGCCCTGGGATTTCTTTGGAAGGAATGATGCTAAAGCTGAAACTCCAGTACTTTGGCCACCTCATGCACAGGGTTGACTCATTGGAAAAGACTCTGATGCTGGGAGGGATTGGGGGCAGGAGGAGAAGGGGATGACAGAGGATGAGATGGCTGGATGGCATCACTGACTCGATGGACGTAAGTCTGAGTGAACTCCGGGAGTTGGTGATGGACAGGGAGGCCTGGCGTGCTGCAATTCATGGGGTCGCAAAGAGTTGGACACGACTGAGCGACTGAACTAAACTGAACTGAACTTTCTTATCAATGATAAGAAAGTGTTCATTAATTTCAAACTCATTCATTCGTATAGTTGCAACTGTAAACTGGCCTTGTGCTTAACATTGAATTACGAAAGTGAAATATGGCTCCCAACACCTGCCTTCTTGGTCAAAAAGAGGGGTCCACAGTGGATGTGTCCCTTTTCCAGGAGACCTGTTTTACAATGAAACAGAAGTGGTCCCTAAGAAGAAACTGAACTTGTCAGTTAACATTTTAGTGACTAAATACATATGAGGCCAGCGTGGCTGTCTTAATTCTGCTTTCACAAATGAATGAGAATTCATTCCAACAAGGATTTCAGGCTGGGGATTAATGGAGGTAAATAGGGCTTGTGAGCCTTGGATCAGGAATATAAAAATTAGCTTAATGACTTTAAAACAAAGTACGTAAACCTTGCTTTAATCCTGCACTGAGGCAAGGTTCTCATAGTCATAACAGCTGCTATAGCCACCCCTGCAGCCTTCAATCAGCAACAGGGACCAGAAGGAATCACTCTAGGATATACTACCTCCTGGTGTAACTGCATAGGGCAATGTCTTCTCTGCCACATGGGGCCAAAACTATATCTAGCCCACCCTTGTGCCCAGATCATTGCACTTAAGACATATGCATTGAATAAACAGATGAATGGCCAGGTTCCTTGTATTCAGGCGGAAGAATGTCAGAGAATTTCAGAAGAATAATAGCCTTACTTTGTGTCAGGCACCATCTAAGTTTTCTATAGACACTAACTCATTTAACTAACAATCAGTCCACAAAATCAGTACTATTGTTATCATCCCCCTTTTACAGACGAGAAACGAAGACATTAAATGACTTGCCCTAAGTCACACTCCAAACAGCAGATCCAGGATTTGGACCATTTGGCCCAAGTGTCCACATGTTTAAGAATCAAGCTGGCTGCCTCCCTGAAGAACAGGTTCTGTTCTTGGAAATATTCAGGGATGCAGAGGGAGTAGGCCCATTACAGAATACATCATCCAGAATGTCAAAAACTGCCCTTGACTCTGGATGAAACATCCCAACGTTAATGGCAACTCATTTATTAATTTATTTGAAGCATGTTTTTTGAGTTTTCCTCGCTCCTCCATAGGCACAAAGAATATTCTCCTCACAAAAAACCTTTCTGTATTCTTAAAAACAAGCATTAAACCACAATTTTGACTTATCTTGTTTATGTAAATACTCCAGATCATTTGATTTTTCTTGCAGGACCCAATTTTGTTCCTTCAATCTTTCTCTTTTTATCTCCAAACCTGCTCTGAAACAGAAATGTCCCTGTATGTGCATTCCTATTTATAAATCGTGATATGTGGGTTTTCCATCAGAAACAAGCAGTACCATCTTGTGTTTGGCTTCCGTTCAGAACTTCTTCCTCTACACTTGTACCTAGACCCGTTTCTGCCTTCCCTTGCGTCAGTCAGTCTTTTGCACTTCAGCTTTACTTTCTACATGAATTCCGGACTGTGTTGTTGAATTTCATCCTCTTTGTGAATTTCTGATTTGTCATCTGTGATTCTCGCTTTCCAGTACTGGCAGCCACACCTTATTTGTAGCCATCCATCTCTTCTCGGCTGCTGAAAACCCCCCAGTGCAGTCTGTGTATTTGATGATACATAAACCCACAGATAACCCAGGTGGCACCATAATCCCTATCCTGTGACACAGTGACACACCCAGAGAAGGCAGATTCATAGTGTCCAGGTAGCAGCAGCCAGTGGCACTCTGGAGGGACCTTCTCGGCCACACCTGAGGGCAGCAGGAGGAACAGCCCCACCTCCACTCCCACCCCTACAGTAATAGATGATAAACTCTAAAGCACAAAACCCATCCATCTCTGTCATACAATTCAGAGGATAGATGGAAAAATCACCCAGACCACCCAGATCTCTGCAGGACAGGACTGCAGGCCATAAAGACCCTCTTCTCTGCTAGAGGTAGGTCTGCCTTCCAGGTAACAAGGGCTGAGGGGTCCACTCTGGATCTTTAGTATGATTTAGCCACACTTAAAGAGACTACACCCACTCAAAGCAGAGCTGCTAAGAATAGTGTGCATTTTGCCTAGAGTGTATTAGGGAAGAGGGAGTGCAGGGAAAATACTTTCCCAAGAGGCCCCAGGTGGCCAAACAAAGGCTAGGGTGCCCGGAGAGAGGAGAGGTGTGTTCAACAGAGGCTGCAGAGTGGGGTTCCGATTGACTGGTAGTGTTAGTCGCTCAGTCGTGTCCAACTCTTTGTGACCCCATGGACTATAGCCCACCAGGCTCCTCTGTCCTTGAAATTCTCCAGGGAAGAATACTGGAGAGGATCGCCATTTTCTTCTCCAGGGGGTCTTTCTGACCCAGGGATAGAATCCCTGTCTCCTGCATTGCAGGCAGATTTTTTACTGTCTGAGCCACAGGGAAGCCAAATTGACTGGATGCCATAGATTTCTTTTCCAGTATGTGATCCACCCAGGCATGGGGACAGGTCTTCCTTATAACTGTGTGTGTGTTAATCACTCAGTCATATCCAACTCTTTGCAACCCCATGGACTGTATAGCCTGCCAGGCTCCTCTGTCCATGGAATTCTCCAGGCCAGAATACTGGAGTGGATTACCATTTCCTTCTCCAGGGTATCTTCCCAACCCAGGATCGAACCCAGGTCTCATGCATTGCAGGCAGATGCTTTACCATCTGAGCTACTAGGTCATCACTGGTCCCCTTCATCCCAATTGCTGGGCCTCTTCAGATCCATCTCCCCTCAACCTCATCTATGTCCCCCCAGAGAACTCAGTGAGGCCTCCGTCCAGGGCTCTTGCACCAGAGGGTTCACCAAGAGACTCTGAGGTCTTTCCATTTTCCTGAGTTTTATTCTAAAACAAACCATTGAGTCCCCTATACTCTGGGATTCCCTGAAACCATGGAGCTTTTATATGTGGACACAGGGGCTTGCTTCTTCCAGCACCTGGACTTGTACACACAAACACATACACACCGGCACAGAGCTTATTCTCAGGGACTTGTTAAAACCTAAACTCTTTGTTACTGACTGGGAGTCGGGGAGAGGGATGCTGAAGGTTTAGGCTATGCTTTCTCTTAATAAACATTCTTTTTTTTCTTACTAAACACAATTTTTGTTTATGACATAAAGTTTCTCTTTTTTAGTTCTTCAAGGTTTAGGCTTTCTGTGCTCTTGAAGCCATCAGCTTGTCTTAATGAGGCTTGTATTTGCTTTCCATATGAATTATCCTTCCCCTGGTGGGCAATGAGTGCTGTGAGTTGAATAAGAAGAGGGCAGAGCTCTCAGGGAAATAGTGACAGGGAGGAAGGGAACCCCATTCACTAACTCAGAGCTTTGAAACCAACTGTCGTAAAGAACCTACCTGCCAATGCAGGTAGACGTAAGTGATGCGGGTTTGATCCTGGGTCGAAAAGATCCCTTGGAAGAGGGCACAGCAACTCCAGTATTCTTGCCTGGAGAAGCCCATGGACTGAGGAGCCTGGCAGGCTGCAGTATAGGGTCACACAGAGTCGGACACTCTGAAGCGACTTAGCACGCACACATCAATCAGAAGCCAACTTGGTTTGAAAGTTTTAGGAACTCCAGATTGTAGAAAACTAAGGCGAAAACCAGGCGAAAAGTTCTTGGTCAACAGAGAATGTCCTGGGGAACTGAAACTCTGAGGGATAACAAATTATCTGTTTTAAGAGATGGAGCAGAGCACTGAGGACCAGACCGGAGTTTCTCTGTTCTGGGGTTGCACTTTCTGACTCCTAGGCTGATCAATTTTTACAGGCAATTTAGCAAACGGAATTTACTTTTGAGTTACAACCAGACACTTCTCTGTGAAACTTTTAATTTCTTTATTCAAAATGTTTATCGTTTCCTTTGAATAAGCTCCTTTGTGTCTGGAGTTCTCATCTGGCTCATTTTATAGAATAATCCTGTGACTGAGGGTATGCACCAAATAACCTAAGAAACCCTCATGGAAAAGCGGCACTCTGCTTTCCCTCTTAGAAACCATGTATGCGCAGAGCTTACTCAACCTTCTTGCATCCTGCTTCAGATGGCTATGAGTTCCTGGAGATCCTGAAGCAGGTTGCCCGGGACAACACAGACAACCCGGACCTGAGCATCGTATGGATTGACCCCGATGACTTTCCTCTGGTGAGTGGCTCAGACTGGGGCCTTGTCCTTGGTCACCGTCACAGTCTCGTGTTTGTGTTTAGCGTGAGAACCGGATGCACAAAGGAGGAGGTAAAATAGGAGGGGCACTTGCAGAAGCCCAGCGGCTTCCTCCACCCAATGTGAAGATCTTAGCCCCTGGGACAGCACTGAACTTAAGACCTGGTGCCTACACTGACCTGCTAAGTCTCACTGTTCTCACTCCCTGGAGGCCAGAGTTCCTCTGGGGCCCACTCAAGCGTGGGTGAAATTCTTCTGCCAACAGTTCCATAGCTGCCTACCACCCCTTGCTATAACCTCTTTCATTTTCTGAGGGGGACCATCACTCTGAGGCAACCCGAGTTTCTAAACCTTCAGAGATGAACATTCTGCATGGAGTTAAGAACAACTGCTGGGAAGGCAGGGACCCTGTCTGTCTGGTTCATCATGCCTCCTAGCATGATATCTAGCACCTGTTGAATGTGTAAGGCCCTTAAACTCTTGCTGGGTCAATGATCAAAGCCTGATTATGCTTCATTTTAAAGAGAAAAAACAGAATTTGTAGCAATATGTGAGCCCAGTGGTAATGAATGTAGCTAATAAACTCTATTATATGCCCAGAACTATGGTAAATTCTTTACAAGCATCATCTCATCTAATCCTCTCAATAACCCTATGAAGTACAGACCGTTATAATACCTATCTTACAGGATGACAACTGGAGAGGTTTAAGGTGTAAGTGGTATATATGATCTTCTAACCTAGGCCTATGTGATGCCAAAGTTTGGTCTATTAGTCAATAGACTTTCAGTTCAGTTCAGTTCAGTTGCTCAGTCGTGTCCGACTCTTTGCAACCCCATGAATCGCAGCACGCCAGGCCTCCCTGTCCATCTCCAGCCTCCGGAGTTCACTCAGACTCATGTCCATCAAGTCAGTGATGCCATCCAGCCATCTCATCCTCTGTTGTCCCCTTCTCCTCCTGCCCCCAATCCCTCCCAGCATCAGAGTCTTTTCCATTGAGTCAACCCTGTGCATGAGGTGGCCAAAGTACTGGAGTTTCAGCTTTAACATCATTCCTTCCAAAGAAATCCCAGGGCTGATCTCCTTCTGAATGGACTGGTTGGATCTCCTTGCAGTCCAAGGGTCTTCTCCAACACCACAGTTCAAAAGCATCAATTCTTCGCCACTCAGCCTTCTTCACAGTCCAACTCTCACATCCATACATGACCACAGGAAAAACCATAGCCTTGACTAGATGGACCTTAGTCAGCAAAGTAATGTCTCTGCTTTTGAATATGCTCTCTAGGTTGGTCATAACTTTTCTTCCAAGGAGTAAGCATCTTTCAATTTCATGGCTGCAGTCACCATCTGCAGTGATTTTGGAGCCCCAAAATATAAAGTCAGCCACTGTTTCCACCGTTTCCCCATCTATTTCCCATGAAGTGATGGGACTAGATGCCATAATCTTCGTTTTCTGAATGTTGAGCTTTAAGCCAACTTTTTCACTCTCCTCTTTCACTTCCATCAAGAGGCTTTTGAGTTCCTCTTCACTTTCTGCCATAAGGGTGGTGTCATCTGCATATCTGAGGTTATTGGTATTTCTCCCGGCAATCTTGATTCCAGCTTGTGCTTCTTCCAGTCCAGCGTTTCTCATGATGTACTCTGCATAGAAGTTAAATAAGCAGGGTGACAATATACAGCCTTGACGCACTCCTTTTCCTACTTGGAACCAGTCTGTTGTTCCATGTCCAGTTTTAACTGTTGCTTCCTGACCAATAGACTTTAGGTTGAGCTAAATGCTGATACTCAGTACTAGCTATCATTAGGATATAAATGATAGGGACTCCCCTGGTAGTCCAGTGGTTAAGATATCCTACCTCCACTGCAGGGGGTATGCTTCCATCCCTGGTGGGGGACCAAAGATCCCACATGCTTTTCGGTGAGACAAAAGATAGGGGGAAAAAAAAAAAAAGACTATAAATTATCTCTATCTTCTTCCAGGAATTATCATTTGTTGCATAGGTCACAATTGATCAAACTATGATTAAATATACAAAAATGAAGGGTGTCAGTGATCTCACGGGTCCTGGAACCCAGTCCTACATAGAGGATGAGCGAATCAAAAGCAGAGAATTCCATGTCACCTAAGGTCAATGTCATAATTCTGGCCAACCATAACGAAGTCATGGTCTTATAAGATGCTGTATATTATAGTTTTGTTTGTTTAGCTGCTACCTGGCTTTAGTTCTCATTTACCTGAACTATTTTGTTTTGCAAGCTCACAGATGGTCTGCTTTTCTCCTGACCTGCTCTGTGTTTGCCTTGCTTTTGCAAATGAGAAATCTTTAGACTTGTGATTTCCAAGTTATTGACTATCCTCTAGTCTCCATCAGACCATATATTTGTTTGGGAGACTTTCTACCCCTGAATATCTTCATCTTCTTACTTCATGGCCCCTTACTCGTTGAGTCCTGCCCCAGTCAGATATTAGTCCACATGAACCCAAGTCTGTCTGAATGGAGAAGGCTTCTTCTTTCTTGCATGCCCACTCACGGCACACCACTGCTTTCCCAGACATCTCATGAGCAAAGGGGCTCAAGGTAAGGGGTTTTTAAGTGAGATATTGTGGAGGGGAATGGCTCCTTTACCACACATAAACTATAAAAGAGCCACAGGGAATTTGGGGAATAACTGTGGACAATCTCTGTAATATTCTCCCTTCCAGCTTTAGAAGCTTTTATATTACATGCTTTCATAGTTTGTGTTATGACATCTTTTTTCCATGCTTATTTAAAGTGCTGAATGCCAAGTCCTCAATTTCCTCCATGCCCACAGCTGTTTTGGAGACCTTTAACCAATGGTGGCCTCATTACTGTGATGGGATGGCAGGTGGGTCCAGCCACAAATAGTGGCTTGAACAGGGGATGATGCCTGCTGTCTAATTTTTTGTTGCTACAGCTTGTTGCCTATTGGGAAAAGACTTTCAAGATTGACCTCTTCAAGCCACAGATCGGGGTGGTGAATGTGACAGATGTGAGTATACCTCATGAAAGCTTGCTCAGATAACTTCCACCTGCCCTGGTTTCTGCCACACAGCCCAGACTGTGAGATCCTGTATAGGAGTCCAGCCCCTCATGAAATAAGCAGGACTCTTGGCCTTGCTAAAGCTCAGAAGACTTGCCAACATGGACCGATCCTAGTCTGAGTCAGGGGTGGGGTCAGGGCAACCAAAAATACTTTTGCTTTTCACCTTATATCCTACCATTCTCTTTTTAAACTGTTTTAATGTAAGCAGAATTTTAATCATTATTAGTGATTTTAAAAAGTGAAAAAGTGAAAGTCTCTCAGTCATGTTTGACTCTTTGTGACCCCATATATAGTCCATGGAATTCTCTAGGCCAGAATACTGGAGTATGTAGCCTTTCCCTTCTCCAGGGGATCTTTCCAACCCAGAGACTGAACCCAGGTCTCCTACATTGTGGGTGGATTCTTTACCAGCTGAGCCACAGGGAAGCCCAAGAATACTGGAGTGGGTAGCCTTTCCCTTCTCCAGGGGACCTTCCTGACCCAGGAATCGAACTGGGGTCTCCTGCATTGCAGGCAGATTCTTTACCAATTGAGCTATCAGGGAAGCCCAGTAATTTAAAAATTAGTTTACAAAATAATAAATGTAGAATTTCTCAGGTAACTGAACATCTACCAAGAGAGTGATAGGACATTGCTAAAAAATAAAAAAAGAAGAACATTGCTAACTGGCTATATAAACAAACAGTGGAGGGATTCCCTGGTGGTCCAGTGGTTAAGACTCTTAGCTCTCAATGGAGGGAACATGGGTTCGATCCCTGGTTGGGGAACTAAGATCCCACATGCTGTGTGTCCAATAAAATAAAACAATTAAAAAAAATTTTTTAAAACATAGTGGAATATATATATAATGCAATGGAATATAGATTTCCTTTTACATTGCACAAACAGGACACTACACGTACCATTTGCTACTAAGCATTTCTGTTTAACGGGCTTTCCAGGTGGCGCAGTGGTAAAGAATCGCTTGCCTGGGCAGGACATGGGCTCGATCCCTGGGTCGGGAAGATCCCATGTGCACATATTCCTGATAAGTGTAAGTGGCCTGGGGTTCACTGAGCACAGTCGCTGGGAACCCTCTGGCCTGGCTGATCCTTAGTGCGTCACTCTCACGCTCCTGTCTCTGGATGCAGGCTGACAGTGTGTGGATGGAGATTCCAGATGATGATGACCTGCCCACAGCTGAGGAGCTGGAGGACTGGATTGAGGATGTGCTTTCTGGGAAGATAAACACCGAGGATGACGACGACGAGGAAGAGGATGAGGACGACGACAACGACGATGACAATTCTGATGAAGAGGACAATGATGACAGCGATGACGATGATGAGTAGCCTCCCACGCCAGATGAGTTTCACGGAGACGAGGCCCCAGCTACCCACTACCATGCAACAGCACGAGGTGGCGGCCCGCGGCCCCGGCCCGCGTCCAGCCAGTTCCTTTCCCTTTACCGACATCTCTTTTCCCACTTCTTTCGCATCAGATGTGCAACTCGGCAAATGCCTTTCTAAACCCAGCAGTCCCACGCGCTCAGCAAGGACAGTGGGGAATTGTTCCCATGTTGGCGGTCTTGATTGTCATGAAAAAGCTTTCGCTTTTTTCGTTGTCAGATCATCAGTGGCCATGGCAGTGCCCGAATCTGGTTGTCTAGAGAGAGCAGTCCCCTAACACCTCGATTCAAGTTTACTTGTTTGACTATGATAGTAGCAGAATGGACAGCTTGCTCAGTCACAAGCACAGCGTGACCTTACAACCAGAGCCCAGGGGAGACACACAATCCATTTAGCCCCTGTGCTTAGAATATTAGTTAGGATCCCTCCTCAAGCCGAGAAGATCCCTTTTAGGGAAGGCTCAGTCTTGGAAATAAGTTTTGTAAATCAGCTTCTCTTGGTTCTATTAAACTTATTATTTTAGGTGTAGATCTGACCATTATGAACTCAGGTCCAAGCCTTTGGATGGCTATTGAGAGGTTCTGAAAAACATGCATACTGATGTCACCATGATTTCTAGTATATTAGGATATTGGGATGGGAGGTTGATTTGCTCTCTGAACTTCCCTGTAGATGACTTTCGTGCATATACACATAGGGGTCGGGGGAGCTAGAAGGATTAAATGTTTTTAATTCTTTCTGATGTCTTTAGGTCTCTGATTGGGTCAGCCGGTGTCCTAGCTTGAGCTGGGATCCTGATATCCCTCTGTCTCGTCGCTGCTAGTCAGCCTTCCCATTCAGAGTCCAAGTTGGTTTTTCCAGAGGGCAATTCACTCTCCATTGATCAGTGCTCCCACAGGTGAACAGGACAGTCTTTAGGATTCATAATGATGCTCTGAGGCACTGAAAAAATCCTCAAGTGCCTTTCAAACTATCTAGAAGTTAAATTGTGCTCTGTAGTTTTAGCATTGAGTGTGCATTCTAATGTTCTAATTTATTTTCTCAGTCTTTTAACACATGTGTAAGACACTGCAAATTCTTTAAAAATAGGACGATCCTTTTATGGAATAGCAGCTAACAAACTGTCATTAAAGTTTTATTTTGAAAGTACTGAGACTATCTTGAAAATCCTGTCTTGATTTTTTTTGTTTTTCTGCTTATTGTCTCCTCTCTGGGCTCCTATTCTTCCTCTCTACTCCTTTTAGTTTTCCTTTCTCTCTCTTCCTTTGCCTACCCTTTAAATGTCAGTCTTCCACGGTATCTCTCAGCTCTAACATTCTTCCAAGGTAGCTTATCATCCATGCCCATCAGCTAATAACTTCCAAGTCTGGGTCTCTAACCTTGACCTCTCTCCTTGGTTTTAGACTCACTCACTCAGCTGCTGCTGGACATCTTGGTTTGGATGTTGTACAAGTGCTTCAAACATCACAAGACCAAAACTCATTACCCTCTCCCTTAAACTTGTCCTCCCCTTCATGAAGTCCCAGTTCAAATGATTAATATCAGCATCTGTCCAATTGCCTGGGTGGTCTGAAGGGGAGCCCTTCCCCTCTGTGCCCATGGCATGTTGTGCCTACCCCACATCCTGGCACTTACCATTTAAAGTATAACACATATTTGCATCTCTGTTCTTTGATTAAATCCTACGTAGGTTCCTTGAAGATGAGAGATTTATTTACCATTGTATCCCCAACGCTTAGCACTTTGCTCAGCACGACATAGACACTCATTTATTGAAGTGATGGGTGAATGATTATCAGCTCTGTTGGATCACAGTGCTTCCAAGGCCTCCTTATTTTTCTCTCTGCCTCACAAAGCAAGGCAGACACTTCCCAAGCTGGGCTATGTAGCTATCCAGAGAGACTCAAATAAGCTCTGGGAGAGGTGAATTTATAAAGTGATCTTTGAAGCTAGTCTTTCAAATAGCCAAGAAATGTGTTCTGTCATCAGAGTGGTTTATTTCCCAACCCAGGAAAATTCCCTAGTTCTCAGAGGCCTGACTAATAATATGCATTAAGTTTAAATCATGCCACGCTGCTCCTGTTTTAGAAGCACTGGGTGTTAAGCTAGTACTATCTGTAAGTAGTAGCACTGTTTGTTATTTGTCTAAAACTTTTTCAGCTATTTATTGAATATTTGGTATGTGCTCAGAGCACTATGCTATATGCTTTTAATGTACTACTCCTTTTAATCCTTAAAAGGATCTTATATGAGTTTTGTTATTTTTCCCATTTTAGATGGGAAAACTGAATGAGGCACACAGGCTTCAAGTAATTTTCCCAGAGTCACACAAATACTTAGAAGGAGTGTAAACACAACCCCATTTTTATACTTAAAGATTTAAACTAAATTTAATTCTTTAAGCAATCAAAAGATTCCATTTCCGTTACTCAGATGGTGTCCCAAGATGGACTCAAGAGAATTTCTTTTAATCTTTTTTGTTGTTTAAGCCAAGATGTCTTTCTCCCTTTCATTCTGGAAGCAAGTAATCAATTGGCAGTGCTAGTAATGCTGCCTACTGAGAACTGTGTGATCTGACCATTCTGCTAGGAAAGCAAAAAGCAAACAAACATCATGTTATCAAGAATGAACATTTACATGTATCTGTCTAGAATATCATCTCATAATTGAAATGAGTGTGTCTTTTCTGTAACAAGGTTGCGTACTGTCCAGGCCCTAGCTTGTATCCCCCAGGAAGCCCATTCTATCAATGATGTGACCAGTCAGAGGTCATTATCAAATAACTTTTGATCAACACTCCCTGGCTGATATCCCCTCAAGTGCTGGCGGGTCTCGTGGCCTGTCCTCGAACTTCCCACTCTCACCAGGTCTCCTCAAGTCTGTTCAGTGTCAGAATCATGTCTGAGTTTTAGAAAACACAGATGACTGTCACCAGCCCAGACCTACTGGTATACCATCTCCAGACCCGGGCCTGACCCTCTGCTGGGGACAAATGCAAGTCAACACTGCTCGCTGCTCTTCCCACTCCCCCAGTCATCTCATCCAGCCCACAGCATCCAACACCACCTGTCTCTAGCCAGGCTGCTTCTGAGTCCCAAGCCCCTCGCTCCAGCCATCTTCCCTGGACAGCATCACCTCAGACCAACAGTTTGGGGGCTTTAAGGGGATGCCCTTAAAAAGTAGCTCTCTTGAGACTTCCCTGGTAGTCCAGTGGCTAAGACTCTGAGCTCCCAGTCCAGGGGGCCTGGGTTCTATCCCTGGTCAGAGAACCAGATCCTGTATGCCTCAACTATACCCCAGCACAGTAAAAAAAAAGTAGCTTTCTTTTCCTGAGATCTGAACCAACTGAGAAATTAGGTCCAAAAGTCAGCAGAATACCACCCTGATTACAGAGAAGCAGTAATTTGGAGACTAAAGATTAGGGAAATGGGCTTCCCGGTTTCCTGCCTCCAAGTTCAAGTCATCCGAGGGAATCAGGTGTGCAGAGAGGACATTGCCCTCAGGGGTCATGGATGGAGAGGTAGGATAAATGGACTGGATCCTTCCCCCAACACACACATTAACTTCATCCTAAGAAACATGGACAAACGGCTGCCACCCGCAAGCCAGGTAACTCACTCCATCTCAGTACAGGAAAGAGGGCTGGGCAAAGGGCCAGCAGTGTTTGGGGAAAGTCCTTCACAGAAGCACAGGAATGGGGAAGAGGTATCCCCCTCCGACAATCTCCCAGCCAGAAATCTTAGAGCCATTTCGCTGTCTCCTATTCCCACACCTGACAGGAAGCAAGTCCTGTCCTCTTCTCTTCACCTGCTCTTACTGTATAATTACGGCTTTACAGTCTCAGCTGGGTGACAGCAAGGTTCTGACTGCCCTCCCATCGCCAGTCCTGCACATCGCAATCAAGGGTTTTTTTGAAAATGAAAACCTGATCATGTCACATACATGCTTAAAATTCTTCATCATGCTTTAATTGCTCAGTCATGTCTGACTCTTTGTGACCCTGTGGACTGTAGCCTGCCAGCCTCCTCTGTCCATGGGATTTCCCAGGCAAGAATACTGAAATGAATTGCCATTTCCTTCTCCAGGGAATCTTTCCAACCCAGGGATCAAACCCATGTCTCTTGTGTGTCCTGCATTGCAGGTGGATTCTTTACCCTCGCAGTCATCAGGGAAGTGGTCTATTCCCAACAAGTGTTTAAACATTTTGTGTTTTTAAAGATTACAAGGACAAAGAGCAACTATTGATCAGAAAGTTGTCTGATGGCCAGGTGTGCAGTCTAGGCTGTGGGGCATGAGGTTGGGAGGAAAAAATGAGGTAGCACCTATAAAATTAAAACTCCTTAAAAAGTCTCTCCTCCACAAGAGAAAAACAAAGTCTGAGTAGAGCTGATGCTGGTGATATCTGGGCTCAGGGATGGGAAGAGCACTGGTCTTGCTGGGGTGATTGCTGCTGCAAACATGGAGTTCCATCTTGGAATGATGGCATCCAAACACCTCATTTAGATTATAACATCCAGTTGTTACTTCAGCAGAAGCCAGGTCAGTACCACTGCCAGTGAACTGGGGGGTTAGGACTAGCCTTGTCTTGGGGTTAAAACCAATTTCCTTTGTAGGACATGGAAGTCTATGCAAACTGTCTCTTGTCGACCTTACCCAGCCTCACATCTCATGGCACCTCCCAAATGTCTACCCTTCTACTCTGGACATGAGTTTGAGCAAACTCTAGGAGATAGTGAAGGACAGGGAAGCCTGGCATGCTGCAATCCATGGGGGTCACAAAGAGTTGGACAGGACTTAGTGACTAAACAGCTACTCTCAGAAACTGGCCAAAGCTGCTTGGCTGTTTAACACCTCCAAGCCTTGGCTCATGTTCCATCTACCAGAATGTATGTCCTTCCCCATCTGTGCCTGCCTAGCAAACTCCCATAGAGATACACTCTATGACTCTTCTCCAGTCACATCCCAGGCAAACTAGCCGTATCCTCTGCTTAGTCCTCACAGCACCCTGTGGTGGTCTTTTGCAGATCCTGCCTCTCCCCCCGCCCCGCCCCCACCTTAGTCTGAGAGTGATCTTAGGGAGATTTTGGCTGATTCTGTTCTAACCTCAGGGTCTAAGTTCTGTTTGGTACTTAATAAATCGTGTTTGACTAAACACTCTGCTAAACCCTATACAAAGCTAATTTAACAGCTATTAGTACCATCAAGAATGTGCTAGTGATTCTTGAAAGTCAGTCTCATTCCAAGTTTTTGGCAACAGTGTCATCTGTTCAGATTTGCTTAGGGTAGCCAACTGCTGATGGAGAAGGCAATGGCACTCCACTCCAGTACTCTTGCCTGGAGAATCACATGGATGGAGGAGCCTGGTAGGCTGCAGTCCATGGGGTCGCTAACAGTTGGACACAACTGAGCAACTTCAATTTCACTTTTCCCTTTCATGCATTGGAGAAGGAAATGGCAACCCACTCCAGTGTTCTTGCCTGGAGAATCCCAGGGACGGGGGAGCCGGGTAGGCTGCCGTCTATGGGGTCACACAGAGTTGGACACAACTGAAGCAACTTAGCAGCAGCAGCAGCAGCCAACTGCTGAAGAAATAGGAACACTATCTCCTTGGCTCAGTAAGATTTCCAATGGGGGATATTCTCTTCCCTTGGGTTAGCAAAGTCTCCCAGGAATATACTCATTATGGTGGGAATCAAAGCAGTGTTCCAGGACAGCAGAAGTCCCAGGCTTCATTCTCTGAAAATGGGATAACCACAGCCACCTAAATGTCAACTGCATTTATTTTAATACATCCACAAACCCAAATGGTAGGGAGACTAATTAAAGACCTCTTTGAAGTTAACTTGGTATTGTATCAATCTGGACTCTTTGGAGCAATGATGACTAGAATTCTTAATGTCAGCCCTAGAGCCCCACAAAATGCCAATAATTCCCCTTACAATAGTCATAAATGATTAGGTTACACCCAGTAGTCTCAGCATTGAGTGTGTGCCATGCTCCCATTCATTCATTCACCCACTGCAGTATTCAGTCAGTGGACCCTTAAAACTGATTACCACATGCAGATCATAGGAGGCAAAACTGAGTGGGTAAGACGAGAGAGCTGAGCAAGGAGCTAGAAAAGGAAAAATGTTTAAAGCCTCCATGTGAGGTCTACAAATGCATCATCACTTTGTCTAAAACCAGTGAATTCTCAGAACTGCAGAAACACATTCAGGTGTAAATACAGAGAACGTAAACACAGTTTTGATTTTCCATGTCAACATTAGCCTGTATAACTAGAAGATGCTACACGACACAGATAGGATATTACCAAGTCTCTCTGGTGCAGGGATACTCCCAGACCCACACACTACTGGTGGATCTTGTCTCTGGTATTGGGAAAGCTTGCAGTGGCTGCAGATGGTCCCATCCTGATAATCCTTTCTCCACTTCCATTATGTTATGGTTTGTCACCTAACATCCTCAAAACTCTTCCAGAATTCTGTTATCTTTATCACGGGCAATGAAAGAAAAAGAGTCTTTGGTTTATGTTTGTTACACACTTTTAATCTTTTCTTGAGTAGGTTTTGCTTGTGTAGGTATAAATTGTGTCCATCTTGGCTGATGGCACAGAGAAACAGAGTTTATCAATAATCTATACAATGAGTATCTTCACATCAAGTGCTTAGTCTGATCTTTGTCCATGCAACAGGTAAGAATTTGATTGTGTGCTACAGGTCCTCAGTACTAAGGATAGCTGAGTGTAGCAGAAGGCAAGCTCCAATACTTCTTTGTCAAATAATCAAGTTCCCTTTAAGTAGACCTACTGAAAATAAGTCAATAATTTTAACTGAATTAGCAAGCCACTCACAAAAACAATCTAACATTCACCTTTCTCACAAATCCAGGGTCTGACATTTTCCTCCCTCCTTACCTGACTTGAAGATCTTTTTTCACTTGCTGATTTACTCAAAAGCCTGTTTCACCTCCAAGTTTTAGAACCTAAGAATTTAATTTTCAGTATGCTATTCATTTAAAACATTCTCTTGACCATAAAATACAATGACAATTCCACTTTCCCATTCAATCTATCATTACATTGTCTTGGTTTTCAGAGAAACTTGATAGGTTATATTTAAAAGTGTATCAAATTCAAGAGTAAAAATGTTCCCTAAAAAAGTAGAAAACAAAATTAAGATTACCAAAGAGCAAGTAGGGTGAGGGATAAATTAGGAGTTTGAGATTAACATATATACACTACTATATAAAAAACAAGGACCTACTGAGCAGCATGGGAAATTATACTCAATATTTTGTAATAACCTATAAGGGAAAAGAACCTGAAAAATATATATGTAGGTATGTAAAACTGAATCATTTTGCTGTACACCTGAAATAAACACAACATTGTAAATCAATTATATCTCAATAAATAAATAAACTTTTTAGATTGAAGTAATCACATAAGAAAAAAGTAACAATATGTAATTTGAGATTTCAGTTTATTTTCCAAGTTTTACAGTATAAAAAATGTAACATGTAAAATGTTTTACAGTTCATTGGAACTGGAGACCCAAAAGAGAACAAAATAACTTGGATACCAGGTACACCATGCCCCTCATAGACTCGAACTTTGTTACTGATGTTACAGTGAGAAGAGGCTTCACAGGGTACACCTTATGAATGTATGCAAATGTACTTGGGCAGATGGTTGCTGGTAGCGTAATTCATGTATTCACATATTTGAAACGTCTCAATAAAGCCCACCACCCAGTTTATGCAAGAAGTCACACTCAGACTTTGTCATACCTATCTAGTGACTGTGGACTTTGCTAATCAGCCAAACTGCCCCTCCTGGTTACAAAGTGCGGTATTAACTAATAAGAGAGAACACAAAAGACCCCTGGCCACATCTCTGCAGTTATGGCTCCATCAGATAGAGACAGATGGTTTCCTTACTGAACTTGCTGGAGTGATACCGGATTCTAAATCCGGAAATGTAAAGTTCTTTCAGCACAAAAGTGATTGTTAAATAAATTTCCCTTGAATAAGACCTGGCCCCAGGCTCTCTGGTCTTCTCCCTAGCATCTTTGTTGAAGAAGTGGTCCTGACGACATGAGTTAATCCACCAGCCCAGTGAGCCCGTATCCACCCCTGCCCTCATCTCGGCTGGTATTCTGTACTCCATGCAATAGTTGTCATAAACAACTTCTTGAAAATCAAATTTCGTTAATTATGTCATAATTTAGGAGTCCCAGAAGAGTTTGCTATTTAGCTAAAGCCTACTGTGAATCCATTATAACAATAAGGACTTATTAGCACACTTTGGATTTTTTTTTTAGAACGATAATCAATGCTAAATGAATAGTCTATTACTTCTATAACTGTGGGGCACTGGCAAATGAAAAGTGTCAGCCACTTCTCTGCACCTGACCCCTGGAATGGTGATGATGTGTAACTAAGTTCCCTATAACATGAATTGAACTAGACTTGACACCTGCAGATCAGATGTCCAGGTCCTATTACTAATTCCCTGAGCAACAGTCTCTGGTCCCTAGATATGAAGCTTTCCCAAGGTGAGGGCTTTCGGGGGTTTAAATACTCCTAAAGGATGACCTCCTTCAGAGTGAAAGTTCATGTCTACAAGGGAAAACTCAGATAAGTACAAGCAAATATAAAACCAGACACTGTATATTCAACTATTTTTATCCAAACATTATTTCAGTGCCAGAAGAAGTGCCAAAGACTCTCAAGATAAAAGCCCGGGGGTTGGTCCCATTCGTCCCCAGGGCTTAAGAGCGCTTTTATCCCATCAAAACAAGGACAAAACACTGATGTTTTCAAGCTGAGAGACATGTCAATTGTAGTTTCCCGGTGCCATACTGGGAGTAACATTTGATTTGTTGCTTCAGGTATCAGAAAGCTGCAGTTGTGCTGGGGTGCTCTAAAACAACTCATTGAAGAGGTTTATGTTTCAGGTGATACAAAACAAACTGGGTTATCTAAGGATAGAAATGGGACAGGCCTGGTAAAAGGGACACAGAGTACTAAAATGTACTTTTAGTCAGTAGTTTTACATTTTCTACCTACCCTTTAAAAATGTGTCATGCTCTTTCCTACAAAGTGTTGGGTTGGTCAAAAAGTTCCTTCGGGTTTTTCTATACCCTCTTATGGTAAAATCTGAGCAAACTTTTTAATCAACCTAATAGCAAAGCTGAGAGGCGTGTCATCTTTCCCTTCCTATCCTCCACCGAGAGCAAACAGCAGGCAAGAAGAAGGTAGTTTATGCGAACAGAAACCTCAAGACAGTGGAAGAGAGGCAATCGGTGTGTTCAGAGCCCTGGTTTAGGTGTCTTGATTAAAACTCTTGAGGACAAATGTGGGGGGAAATAGTGCGCTCTCTTGCAGAGAATGAGGAAGTCGGGCATGGAGGCCAGCGGCTGTGGGCAGCTGGGGCTGTAGGCAGTCCTTCCCCACCTCAACGGGGGGCGGGGTGGGGGGACGCTGTTGGGGCACAGTGTTGACAAAGCACCAGGAAGAGGCCTCCTCAGGTGCGGAGGAGGCCAGGTCAGCCCCAGCACACCTCCGCAAGCCAGCAGGGTGGGAGAGGAAGGGTGGGAGGGGCGAGAACAAAAGGGACTGCCAGGAACAACAGCACCCAAGCTCTACACCAAGTGCAGCACTGGCAGGGCTGGTTTTCCAGGAGGAAGGGGAGTTTTCAACTCCTTTCCATCAAAAGTCCTGAGGAAATCTGCCAGTGCCACGGGGCAGCTTCCCTTGGAGCCATAGTCTGGGTACAAATCCAAAGTCAAAGAGAAGCGCTTCCACCTCCAATGAACCCCCCTCCCCAGGTTCTGATTCAAGGTCAAGTGACCTCTGGTTCTCTCTCCTCCACATCCAGAAAATGCCAAATTATATAGGTAATACCTCAAGGTACACTGACCAAGGGACTGGAGTCAAACATTAGATGTGAAATTTCATTATTAGCTGTGAGATTTTAGGCACGTTCTTCTCTCTCTGATCATCCTTGTTCTCACCTGTAAAATTCAGATAACCCCTGATATAAAGGAATTCACATTCGAGGACAGCGTCTAATGTAACAATAGCTGATAAACACACCCTATTACCCTTCTCTTCCTTCTTTGACCCAAATATGTTTTGTCAAAAATGTGATCCAAAATCTAACTTTCTGGGCATCCACTTGATTAAAGCTCAATAATGTAGTGTCTATGGTCACTAATACAACTACCACACCGACTACCATTCAAAACTGTGCTATGGGCTTAGGAAAACAACTCATATTTCATTTACAATGGATTATGACCATAAGGTTACACAGTAGTAAATTCATGGTAGTGATTCTTTTTTTTTTTTTTTTTTGGTAAAACAAGATCTATAAAGTACAAACCCTACCAGAAATAAATCATTTAACAACTGCAGGGTCTCTGCTGGACTATTTAAATATTACGGCACCACTTCTGTGCTTTTAGTCAAAAACTTTTTTTAAATGAAGTTCAATTTTTAAGTTAGATCAAGAAATCTACAGTAAGGCTTCCAGGGTAGTGAAGTTGGAGCAGTTGGTTATCATGGAGCTGGATCTTTCTTTCTTTCTGTTTTCAGGTCACAGGGTCCAGAGGCAAGGAAGAGTCTAACGGACTTGCCTGGAGGGCACGGTGCTCTAGAAGACCTCACTGTGCTAAAGTCATTTACTCCTGGGAGAAGCCAGTGGAACTGAGGCAAAGGAGCGAAGGAAGGGAGGGAGAAGTAACTGGCTTCAGAGTAACCTCCCAGAAGATGGGTGTTGTTAGGAAATCTCTCAAACACAGGGCCTATGTAGAAACACACGGACTTTCACACACTCATCCATATAAACCCATCCACAAGTTATCTGCTGAGATACACACCAGGCTTGCTACAGATAGCACAGATGATCAGAGGGCTAACATAAACATGCCGTCCATCTGGCAGTTACACTCAAGAGAAATGCTCACATATATTGCAACACACAGCCACAAACAACTATGCATCCCTGTGTAAGCCGCCTTACACAGCAGGGTTCCCGTAGATGAGGGTAAACCAAGGACTCGATTTTGCCGATTTCACTGAGCGACTGCAACAGGCACTCTCCCAGGGGCAGGTCGTCAGTTTCTGTCAACCTAATAGGCTCATGGCTTTCCAGGGTTACAGCCTCATCTAAACACAGGCGCTGTAAAGCAACCAGGAGACAAGAGAAGGAGAGCACTCAGCCACCACCACCTATGGTGAGGAGAGGGGCCCATCTCCCGCACTGGACGTACACCCACACAGCCACGATCTCCCCACTGCAAAGGAGGTCCAAGCTCTGGCAATGAGCCGCAGCACAACACACACACGTCCTAGGGCCACCTCCTCTATCCACTGGCCGCACAGAATCTGTCCTGTCCACAGATTTGAAAAGGAGAGAGGGAGATGATGATAGTTGGACAATAAAACTGGGCAAGCACTTTCTCTAGGGCTTACTTTATAAACTTTGGCAAAAGTATTACACGCTTTGACTTAGCTGATGCAAAGGATGAATCAATCACAAAACCTAAATGACTTAGCTGATGCAAAGGATGAATCAATCACAAAACCTAAAAATCCCTTCCAGCTCTAAGAATGCAGACTTTAATGTTCAGTTCATGGACAATTAAAAGTTGGCAGTATCTTCAAAAGTACCCACTTAAAAACAGAAATTAGATATCTACTGGTTAAAACATCAGGAGGGAAGAGAGCGACCTCAGACACACACTCCTCATTAAGTTTTTCTACTTACTGTTTAATGTTCACATTTTAATAACTTAGGTTCACTATAGAAAATCTATAAACATTTAAGGCAAAAAAATCCTGTCTCCCTCAGTGCAGATTTATCTAATTCTACTAGCACAGTTTACTCCTTTTAAAAAGTATAGTCGATTGGCTCCAGGAACTGAAATAGAAATGCATTGTGTTCAACTGTGTGATACAGTTTTTCTGAAAACTTAAAATTTTTTAAATGGCATCTACATTGTTCCTATGGCACCAGTAACTCAAGCTATTAAGAGTTTGCAAGTGCAAAGGCTTGATACAAAGATCCTGCATTTTATTATGTTGTTCTTTCAAAAAGGACTCAATACAAAGTCAGCATAAAAAAAAAAATCGATACTCAATTTAAAACAGAAACAGTAATTTCAGAAAGTCTGACATTCTCCTATGCAAAGACTGGCAGAGAGAGAAAGGGGTGGAGAGAGAAAAAAAAATTCCTTAATTTAAACCTTTCTTAACCCTGCTGGGAAGGCAAGTACCCAAACCATGACTCCAACTTAACCCCTTCTGGAATGGTAACTGAAGACATGGTTGGAGCAGTTTTATGGAACGCTGATGGATAGTGTCATTATTAACCATATCAATATACATGTATGGCACTTCTATTGTTGGGTTCCCGATGCAGCAGCCTCTGATACATTTAGTCTGAGACAGTATAACCTTTATGTCACCAAAGTCTCACTGTACATTCACCATCCCTTGCCCAGTCTCCCAAAACAGATTCCTGAGAAAGACATCATCATAAGGAATGTCCAGTTTAACGGGGACCTAAAGGCAAAACTAAGAAGAACAAAAGCACCATGGTTACATGGTAAGTGTTTTTCATAAACCAAAACCATGCAGTTAAATAGTCCATCTTGGCTCCACTCCATACGGACCAGTTTTTCCTCCTTTTCTAACACATCTTCTTTCTGACCTGAAGGCTGTGGATTCAAGACAGCTGTTTCCTTTTTCAGATACAGGTGTGTGACAAACAGCCAAAGCCAAGTTTGGTTTAAGACAATAATAACAAACACCGCACCCCTCCTGGAATGCATAAACCAGTCAGAATACATGGGAACACATATGAAAAGAGCACTGGACAGTGTTTTCCTTGGCTCAAGAAAGGTGACTGGTTAGCCTGACCACCAGGGAAGAGCAAGAGTGAATATTTGGCAGAAGTTTGTTGTGGATACCGGAAGGTAGGTGGAGGGACTGAAGACTGCTTGCAGGGCTCTGCTCAGGGCGCCTCCTCCTAGAATATGGCCCAGCTGCCCCCCAGGCCCGGGAAAGCCCCCAGAAACCAGCTGTATTTAAGAACAGACCAGGCAGGCATCGTTTGAACCCTAAGATCGTCTCCCTACTTTCCTTTCCCCGAATGCTGGATCCTGCCTATTCCCTCTCCACACTTGACTACCAACGACAAGTAATTTAGCACCAGGGTCTAAATCAGCCCCTTCCCGGGTAGTAAGGGGCAGAGGCAATGAGCACACAGTGACGGTGGTCAGAAGTCAGGGACTGGACGCTGCAGCTGTCCCTTGGCAAGGCAGCTTGCTATGGAGCTTTGTGAGGACATATCTCCTGGGAAACAGAGGCTCCGAGCCGAATGTGCCAGCCCAGATCACAGTGTGGGTCTCTCCCTGGTGGGTGTGGAGCGGCTGGAGGAGGATCGGGAGGGGAGGGGCTCCCGCCGCAGCCTAAAGGGAATATCCTAGCAGGCATGCTCTCCCTGGGACCTACCTGGTGGGCACACCACCCTTTCCTACACAAACAAACAATCCATGGGGCGGAGCCGAGGTTGTGCATGGAGCCCAAGGGCACACAGGAACAGCCAGGTCCTCTGTGGCGCTGGAGACTGGGCTCCTGGCCAGGCCTGCCAGCCAGGATGGAGAAGGGACAGGTGGGCCATCACAGGGTTAAGAAAGGGCTACCTGCAGCTGGTAGGCAAGCAGGTCAGAACTAGGGCAGGCAAATTCTCTCTTTGGGAAAAATAAAAATAAAAAATCATGAAGAGCTGTAAACTGACAGTGCATGTTTGCCATTCTGATCCTTCTCTGCAGAACCTAAGGCAACAGAGAACGGAGACGAAGGCAGGCATTTCATGAACAGCCCATGGCTCCCGTGGTGCTGGACGTTTGCATACACAAACACGTGTGGACAGGTCCTGTCGGGTTCCCTGAAACAGGACGAAGATGTGTGCCCTGCAGGCCCAGGAGTGGGACGGCCGGAAGCCAGGGCAGGGCCGGGTGCTGGACGAGAGGCAGGGGCGAGTCGTAAGGCAAGGTTCCTAAGAACCTCCAGCTCTGCTTTGGTTTGCAGCTGTCACAGAAAACGCCAGGGAACCGCTTCTGGAGACGGCCCATCCCCAAGTCAGATGTCACCAGTCACTTTCTTCCAGGATGGCCATCTTCTGCTTCCTTCCAAATAAAGTGCAGATGGTCAAAGGACCCTGGTTTCTCATGTGCCAGCTCAGTCAGCCATGAAGAATAATAAAAACAAAGATGCCCCTCTGTATACATATATATCTCTCTATATATTCTTTCTTTTTTTAATAAAACCACAAATATAGAACTTTTAAACTGACGTCTCGGACTGCAAGCGAAGGACAAATTTGTGAGATTTGGGGTCTATGAACTCTTCCGAGAGCATGATGAACGGAATTTTCTTCACATTGACGACGAGGCTGAAGTCCAAGCATTTAAGGACAAAAACGAGTCCATCCCGCAGCCCGTTGGTCACAGCCTCGTCGCTGACGAGCCGCCACTGCGTGGAGAGCCAGCGCTCCCGG
This sequence comes from Cephalophus harveyi, assembly GCA_006410635.1. Taxonomy (NCBI): domain Eukaryota; kingdom Metazoa; phylum Chordata; class Mammalia; order Artiodactyla; family Bovidae; genus Cephalophus; species Cephalophus harveyi. The sequence continues at coordinate 254,807 of SJYT01080772.1, read as the reverse complement.
TCGTACTGCAGTGTGGGGCCGGCACCGAGGTACCGTTCGAGGAAGGCCTGTAAGGACAGCAGAGATGCTGTTAGGGAGGGAATGCCCACTCCAGGTGGCGCTGCCAGGCTCCCAGGCACGGGGGAAAAAACCTCCTCCCAACAAACCGGGACAGCCCGGCTGCCGATCATATACGAATTGGTATATCAGACCTGCACAACAGAGTCCTTTGCTGGGGAGAGAAGGCTTCCTGACTTTCTCACTCTCCAGCCAGAGGGTGCAGACAGTGGTAAGCACAAGGGCGAGGAAGGCGGGGTGGCTGGTACCCACGTAAGCCGTGGCTGAGGCACCAGCCCCGTCCAAGGGCCCGGGCCCCATGGCATATGCCTCGGCTGTACCTGTTCATAGGTTGGCCTCCTCCCATCCTGAGAGCTCCTCAGGGCAAGTGCCAGGCACAGAGAAGCATTCTGGCAATGTGACTGGAACAAATACAAGGATGTACCTGCTCACACAAAAATGCATGCTCTGCATTCACTGCTATGTGCCTTTGGACAAGCCGTCTAACCTCTGTGTGAGTGGAGCAGATGGCAGCAGTAATGCACAGAACGGCTGTGAGGACAGGGTGGTTAACCTGAACCATCTCATGGTGCAAGAGAAGGATGGTTATTTGACTCTGGATGAAGTATGCACGTGGTAATCCAAGGGCTGGCCAGGTCCCATGTCCACCTCCCCAACCCAAGCCCAAGGCTCCAGGAGCGCTGAGTTCAACGGGTGGAATACTCCCCTTGACATGTGCCACTCCTCCTGCTGAATGCCACCCTTCGGAAAATTCCTCCTGGCTCTTTAAATTTTCTCAAACTGCTCGCTGAGCCTCTCAGAGAGGTGAATGTGTCCTCCTGTAAGTGCCTATAATCATGGGCATGTCTCCCACGTGACAGTCTACTTTCTGAACAATTACTGCTGACTGCTTGTCTGAGCCCCACACTGAACTATCCTCTCCTGGAGGGCAGGAATTATTTTTTCAATATGAGTTTCCCATGTGTCTGGCATATGCTGGAGGCTCAACTGCATGTGTGTTACATCAATAAATATATTGCTTTAGCTGTGAGAAAGAAAAATGAACAAACCAGGGATATAGACAGAAAATATGAGGATACATCACTCTGGTCCTAAACAAAGTGGTTTCCTCTTCATCCATACCTTACTGCTGCCAGATACAATATTTCTGCCTGTAAGTATATATTCTGAGGCAGAAAGGAGAGCTGTGCCTCCACTATAACACACACTCATATAAAATTAGCTCTTATATGGAAATTCCCCAGCAGTCCAGTGGTTAGGACGTGGTGCTTTCACTGTCCGCCCCTGGTTCAATCCCTGGTTGAAAAACTAAGATCCCACAGGCTGTGCAGCATGGCCAAAAAAAAAAAAAAAAAAGCTTTTATGAATTATAAGGAAAAGAAACAGAGAAATGAAACTAAGAAGATAACTTATAAAATAGAAATAAGATATGCAAAGATACTCTATCACATTAATAGTTAAAGCAAAGTGAAAGTATTAGTTGCTCAGTTGTATCTGACTCTTTGCGACCCCATGGCCTGTAACCCACCAGGCTCCTCTGTCCATGGGATTCTCCAGGCAAGAACACTGGAGTGGATTGCCATGTCCTTCTCCAGGGGATCTTTCCAATCCAGGGATCAAACCCAGGTCTTCTGCATTGCAGGCAGATTCTTTACCATCTTCGCCACCAGGGAAGCCCATAGTTAAAGAAATATGAATTCAAATAGTAAAACAATATATTTCCCTCCTCCTAGATGCATGCATGCTAAGTCACTTCAGTTGTGTCTGATTCTTTGCAACCCTATGGACTGTAGCCTGTCAGGCTCCACTGTCCATGGGATTCTCCAAGCAAGAATACTGGAGTGGGCTGCCATGCACTCCTCCAGAGGATCATCCCAACCCAGGGATCAAACCCGCATCTCTTACGTCTCCTGCATCAGCAGGTGGGTTCTTTACCACTAGCATCACCTGGGAAGCATCATGCTCTTAGATGAGCACGATTAAAAAAGAATTATAACACCCAATGCTGTCAAGTCTGTGTGTGGGGAATAAACAAATAAACAGTCTCATATCCTATAGGCAGAAATATAAAACAGTAACACCCCTTAGAAGGATAATTTGGCAAGATCTGTAACTTTGATTTAGCTATTCCTCTACTAGATATTGATCCCTCAGAAATACTTGCATATATGCATGAAAACATATGTAAAAAAAGAGATTCATTGCAACATTGTTTAGCCGCCGGGCTGGCCAACTTTCCTTTAAATGTAAATATTTTTGGCTTCGCAAGGCACACACTGTCATAACTAAACTCAGCCGCAGTAGAGAGAAAGCAGGGGTAGACAATCTGTAAACAAAAGGGTGTGGTTGTGTCCCAATAAAACTCAATTAACAAAAACCACCAATCCCTAGTTTAGACTAAGGAAAGATCTTAATCCGAATATGCATTAGTAGGCCATCTGTTAAACAAACCATGGTATTCAGTGGAACAGGACACAGCTATTAAAGGGAGTGAGGGAAATCTGTGTGACAAGAGATGGGGAAGACAGCCAAAAACAGCTATAAGTGAAAAAACCAAGTTTCCAAGCTATACCTATATGGGATGAGATTCCCATTTCCCTTTTTGTTGTTTTGTTCATTTCTGCTTTAAGCGCACACACACACCTGAAAGAATATAAACCCAGTCTTTATATTAGTAAGAACTGTCTAGGTGGCAGGGATGAACACTACACTTCGTACATTACACTTCTCTTTAATGTTTGGATTTTTATATAAAGATTATTAGTTTGAATTCGGAAAAGTATATATACTTTTTTTAAGTGAGAAGGAAAGCAACCAGTAAACTTAAAACCCTGGGGGAAAAGGGAAATAACCACTTCCATTCTCTGTGGTATGAGCCATCCCTGTGCATAGGCAGACATGCTATATTCACTTGCCACCACCGCGTTCACACATTTTTGCATTCTGCTTTTTGTAACTTAATATTCTAATAGATTCTTCCACATTTTAAGATATACCATAATTTGTAAGCCACTGTTCTGTTGCTAAGTTATTTCCAGTTTGGAGCTAATAAAGATTATTTTGCAAAATAATCCACATATACATTAGTGTGTATCGCTGACTGTGTTAAGTCCTTTTTCTAGGAGGGGGATTAGTGAACCAAAGAATATGGAAAATGTTATGGCTTCTGACTGAATATCTCCATATTGCTCTCCTAGGGTTTGAGAAGGTTAGGGACAGTGCAGCCAGCAGTTGTCTATGTATAGGGCAATGTATGAACACAGGCCTTTATATCAATAATATCACTGCCAGTGTTACATGCAAACCATATGCCAAGCTCATTTACTCTCTACCACATGATTTACATGTCGTGTTGCCATATTTAATATAATCCTCATGCAATGATCCTATCAGGTAGATACTATTATTATCTCCATTTTATAAAAGAGGGAACAAGTGTAGAGTAACTTAGGCAAAGTCACAAACCAATTAGGTGGTGGAGTCAGGATCTGAATCCACTTCTGTTTGAAGAGGTCATTGGCTGAACACTTTATTCTGCCTCCTTGGCCACAGCCATCTATTAGACACATGGCTGTTTTTGCATCATCCCCAAAAGCGTGTTCACGTCATAATGGCCCAGAAGATCACTTAGTAACACTAACCCCCCAACAGCCAAAACGCCAAACAAGTCAGAGCATGGTTTCTACCCCTGATGATAATGGCTATTTATTTGGTCCTTACATTATGACAGATGCTGTTTTAAGCACTTCACAGGAATGAACTCTCTTAGTTCTCACAACAACCCCATGAGGTAGACATTAGTATTATCCCCAGTTTACAGACTAGGAAACTGAGGCACAGAGCCATTAAGCTCTTGGCCCAAGGTTCCCCACTAGTTGATGGAGGTGCCAGGTTAGAACAAATCAGCTCAGGCCCAGGATATACAGAGTACCCTGAATCCCTACCTGGGCTGTCTTTAAGTGAAAGTCTTTCCCCTGCTTGAATCCTGAAGCCTTCAATTCAAAGGCACATTCAAAAAACAACTGTACCCGGGAAGGAGGGTGGGATGTATGGAGAGAGTAACATGAAAACATACATTACCATATGTAAAATAGACAGCCAATGGGAATCTGCTCTATGACTCAGGGAACTCAACCTGGGACTCTGTAACTACCTAGAGGGGTGGGATGGGGAGGGAGGTTTATTTTTTGTTGTTTTGTTCATTTCTGCTTTAAGCGCACACACACACCTGAAAGAATATAAACCCAGTCTTTATATTAGTAAGAACTGTCTAGGTGGCAGGGATGAACACTACACTTCGTACATTACACTTCTCTTTAATGTTTGGATTTTTATATAAAGATTATTAGTTTGAATTCGGAAAAGTATATATACTTTTTTTAAGTGAGAAGGAAAGCAACCAGTAAACTTAAAACCCTGGGGGAAAAGGGAAATAACCACTTCCATTCTCTGTGGTATGAGCCATCCCTGTGCATAGGCAGACATGCTATATTCACTTGCCACCACCGCGTTCACACATTTTTGCATTCTGCTTTTTGTAACTTAATATTCTAATAGATTCTTCCACATTTTAAGATATACCATAATTTGTAAGCCACTGTTCTGTTGCTAAGTTATTTCCAGTTTGGAGCTAATAAAGATTATTTTGCAAAATAATCCACATATACATTAGTGTGTATCGCTGACTGTGTTAAGTCCTTTTTCTAGGAGGGGGATTAGTGAACCAAAGAATATGGAAAATGTTATGGCTTCTGACTGAATATCTCCATATTGCTCTCCTAGGGTTTGAGAAGGTTAGGGACAGTGCAGCCAGCAGTTGTCTATGTATAGGGCAATGTATGAACACAGGCCTTTATATCAATAATATCACTGCCAGTGTTACATGCAAACCATATGCCAAGCTCATTTACTCTCTACCACATGATTTACATGTCGTGTTGCCATATTTAATATAATCCTCATGCAATGATCCTATCAGGTAGATACTATTATTATCTCCATTTTATAAAAGAGGGAACAAGTGTAGAGTAACTTAGGCAAAGTCACAAACCAATTAGGTGGTGGAGTCAGGATCTGAATCCACTTCTGTTTGAAGAGGTCATTGGCTGAACACTTTATTCTGCCTCCTTGGCCACAGCCATCTATTAGACACATGGCTGTTTTTGCATCATCCCCAAAAGCGTGTTCACGTCATAATGGCCCAGAAGATCACTTAGTAACACTAACCCCCCAACAGCCAAAACGCCAAACAAGTCAGAGCATGGTTTCTACCCCTGATGATAATGGCTATTTATTTGGTCCTTACATTATGACAGATGCTGTTTTAAGCACTTCACAGGAATGAACTCTCTTAGTTCTCACAACAACCCCATGAGGTAGACATTAGTATTATCCCCAGTTTACAGACTAGGAAACTGAGGCACAGAGCCATTAAGCTCTTGGCCCAAGGTTCCCCACTAGTTGATGGAGGTGCCAGGTTAGAACAAATCAGCTCAGGCCCAGGATATACAGAGTACCCTGAATCCCTACCTGGGCTGTCTTTAAGTGAAAGTCTTTCCCCTGCTTGAATCCTGAAGCCTTCAATTCAAAGGCACATTCAAAAAACAACTGTACCCGGGAAGGAGGGTGGGATGTATGGAGAGAGTAACATGAAAACATACATTACCATATGTAAAATAGACAGCCAATGGGAATCTGCTCTATGACTCAGGGAACTCAACCTGGGACTCTGTAACTACCTAGAGGGGTGGGATGGGGAGGGAGGTTTATTAGGGAGGGGACATATGTATACCTATGGCTGATTCATGCTGATGTTTGGCAGAAACCAACACAATTCTGTAAAGCAATTATCCTTCAACTAAAAAATTAATAAATTTTTTTAAAAAGAAAAAAAAACTGCACCAAAATAACTTAAAGTAAGCGAGAAACATTAATTCTTATCAGTGGGTGCTTTAGAGAAACCTTTGATTTTATCTTTCCTGACAACACCCTAAAATGGGACTTGCAAGCTCGGCACCAAGACGCACCTTTGGGGTCATGCTGTGGGTGATGCAGAAGGCCAGGTGCTGCAGAATGCTCTCCATGCTGTGGTAGTTCTGCTGCCGAGTGGTGCGCAGATACTTCTGCAGAGCCCGGGCCATGGAGGGGAAGATGGCTTGGGCAGCCTCCCTGGGGTCCATCACCTCCCCTGGGGCTTTCTGCTGCTCCTCAGCCTGGAGACGCTGGATGTGGATGAAGGCCTCCTCCACTGCGACCACCAGCCTGGAGGCGATGAAACATGGTACTCAGACAGCCGTGCAGGGCTTGAGAACAGAGTCACACAGGGCGTGGGAGGAGGACTCCGAGTCGGCCGCCAGCTGGCCCAAGGCTCCCATCCTCAGGTGTCACCCCAGACAATAGGGAGGTGAGGGAAGGGCAAAGGAAGACAAAGGCAAAAGTAATGCTCGGAATGGGGGCTCCCGGGTGAGGAGGAAAAAGGGTGGGACTGCGGAGATGACTCCTAATCTCAATTCTGCCACTAATTTGCTTGGGAGACTCACTACAATGAAGGGTGACATGAAAAGAGTTTTAAGGCTCCTCAAACTGTGCTACAAAAGACTGCATGCACTGAGGGGTGGCTCATGGTACAGAGGCAGCTCTATGGAGAACCAGAGCTGCATCCTCTCCATCCAGCCGCCCACACCAGCAGCCCCAGGGAACAAAGAAGCTAGGCAGCATGTACGATGAAAATCATCTTTGTCCACTTCAGCAAAAGTGATCAGCTCTTGAAAAGCAGCAAGGGCCAGGGGATAGAGGGCGGGCCAGTCAAAGTGCGGGCTGAAGGCCAGCAGCTTCATCATCAGTTGGGAATTTTTAAGAAATGTAAATTCTTGGGTGGGCCCCACTCTAGACCTACTGGAAAGTAAGTAACCTTTGCGGGTGGGGCCGGAACCTGAGACCTGTGTTTTAACAAGTCCTCCTGCTGCTGCTGCTACTGCTAAGTCACTTCAGTCGTGTCCGACTCTGTGTGACCCCATAGACGGTAGCCCACCAGGCTCCCCCGTCCCTGGGATTCTCCAGGCAAGAACACTGGAGTGGGTTGCCATTTCCTTCTCCAATGCATGAAAGTGAGAAGTGAAAGTGAAGTCGCTCAGTCGTGTCCGACTCAGCGACCCCATGGACTGCAGCCCACCAGGCTCCTCCGTCCATGGGATTCCCCAGGCAAGAGTACTGGAGTGGGGTGTCATTGCCTTCTCCGAACAAGTCCTCCTAGTGATGCTTTTGCATGCTAAAGTTTGAGAAATCCTGGAGCGAGATTCCCTCCAAAGGCCCAAGGGGGTTGTGTTTATAAACTGAAATTTCATTCTGGTTAAAAAAAACAAAGTCTTAAGAGAACAGACTTTTGATTGCCAAAAAGGAGGGAGGGAGGCAGATGAGGGACAGATGGGGAGTTAGATTAGATGCAAACTATTACAACCAGTCCATTCTAAAGATCAACCCTGGGATTTCTTTGGAAGGAATGATGCTAAAGCTGAAACTCCAGTACTTTGGCCACCTCATGCGAAGAGTTGACTCATTGGAAAAGACTCTGATGCTGGGAGTGATTGGGGGCGGGAGGAGAAGGGGACGACCGAGGATGAGATGGCTGGATGGCATCACTGACTCGATGGATGTGAGTCTGAGTGATCTCCGAGAGATGGTGATGAACAGGGAGGCCTGGCGTGCTGCGATTCATGGGGTCGCAAAGAGTCGGACACGACTGAGCGACTGAACTGAACTGAACTGATTACATGTAGGAGGACTTCCCCGTTGGCTCAGAAGATAAAGAATCCGCCTCAAGGCAGGAGACCCAGTTTGATCCCTTGGTTTGGGAAGATGCCCTGGAAGAGGGGATGGCAGCCCACTCCAGTATTCTGACCTGCAGAATCCCATGGACAGAGGAGCCTGGCGGGCTACAGACCATAGGGTCGCAGAGTCAGACATGACTGGAGCGTCTTAACACGCATGCACATTATATGTAGGATGGATAAAAAACAACGTCCCATTGAATGGCACAGGAAGCTATATTCAAAATCTCGTGATAAACCATAACAGAAAAAATATGAAAAAGAATGTATATGTATGTATAACAATCACTTTGCTATACAGTAGAAATTAACATGACATTGTAAATCAACTACATTTCAGTAAAATAAACTGAAAAAAAAAGAGTCGGTGTACATTCAAAAAGAAAGTCTGGTCAGGGTGCTGGTGTGGGGGCTGGGCAATGTACCTTGCTCTCCGCTTCTTCACCCGCCGCTCATGTTCCGCCTCCTCATAATACAACTCATTGTGACTTGAGTCCCTGCGCCGAGCAGCTGCGGCGATCATGGCCCGGGACTGACCAGTGGCGTTGTTACTGGGGCCTTTGGGGGAAAGGACGGTGGAGGAAGGACAGTTTTAATGCCTTGGGGTGAGAAACAGCAGAAAAGTAGTCCACAGTCTGTCAGTACCGTCTGCCCAGCCCCTGTGAAGCCCATATACAAATCCCAAAGGTAACCTCCCAGAAACATGAACATGACCCCTGCTCTGCGCTCAAAATGTTCACAAGAAGAAGGCAGTCTCCTGAAACCCCAATCTGATGAATGGAAATGGAAAAAAAAAAAAAAAACTCCATAGGAGATGAAGAACGCTTGACAATTAAAATGCTGACCCATAATAACAGAGTGTGCTGAAGATGTTATTTACCATCTGTCACAGGAAGTTCCAGTTTGGCCATCAGAGCAGCTGGAACATGCATTTCAGCGATGAGACAATGGGAGAGAATGAAAGGATGGGGAGAGAAGGACAGAGAAAAGAGTCAACGCCCAGAGACACTGACCATGCCCCCGCTGGGGTGTCAATGCCCACAGGGACAATGCCCATGCTCCGGCTGGAGTGCCATGGTAACCACAGCTGTTACAGAAAAGACCCATGCTTGGGGCTTGCAAAATGTCCTGTTCATTAATACAGACCTAGAACTCGGCGTCTCACAGCCCTGACCATGGATCGCCTGAACTTTTCAGAAGGACAAGGCAGATCGCATGCTTTCTTATACAGTATCTACTTAATGGCTTGGCTGGCTAATGGGATTCTGCACCCAGTTTTCAGATCACAGGTGAAATTTACCAATCCTTTAGGATTCACAAAAGAGTGAACATCTCATGTAGCCAAAAGGATAAAAAAAAAAAAAAAAAACCAACAGGGAGGATATTGTCACCCAAACTGACATCACCTATAAATTACTTGACTTGTTAACAACATGATCCTCTTCTAGGCTGCAAAACTCTTGCCCTGATCCAAGGTATCCTGTTTCTTGCACTTACCCATCTGATAGCCTGAAACACAGCTCTGATGTCCCCACCCTTGCCTCAGGTCTCCCTCCACCCACTCAACCCTAGCTCCCAGCCAGGACTGAGAAACGCCTGTAAGAACCTCACCAGATGCCTGAACTGGGAGTTAGAGTCTTAACAGATTGAGGTAGCTGAATCTTCTGGTAATTTATCCAAATTTTGAAAAGCAGCCTTTTCCTATGACCTTTCAATGTATGATGTTCACAGCAGGAGGCAGAAAAACTACATCACATAGTTTTCATAAAATCTCAAGATGAATGAAACTCCCACACATGTAGACTGTAAATCAACATTTCTGTAAAAATATGTTTGCCGGCAAAAAAAAAAAAGAAAAAAAAGAGGAAAAAATTGTTCTGACATGAGAATGTACCATAAAGGCAAACTGTGAGAGCAACAGAACCAAATGGAACAGAATTTAATCTATGCAGTTGTCCACTTGCTCCCACACCCACCAGAGACATCACTTCAAGGCACATACCATCTACGTTGTAGACTTTCAGCCCGGCCATGTGCTTGGCTGCTCGGAATTTGGAGGCTGTTAGGAGGTTGGGGTTATAAATGGTGAAATCTTTATAGTAATTTTCCAGAACCACCAATGCTGCTCGCTGGATACTGAGAAAAGAAGATAAAATTAATGCAGTTTTCTTCCCAGTAAGGTCCTATGTGAAAGAAAAAATAATAATAATCTTTTGGAGTCAGGTAAAATAATAAAACACCAAAGATAGCCTCATACAGAAGGCTCCTGGGTTTCACCACATCTTTTGTCTCCAGGATGAAAATTAAAGGTGAAACTAAGCCCCATCGTCCACTGGATTATTTGTCTTCTCCCAGGCCACATCATTAGCCACATCAAATGTGGCCAACAGGTGAGAAGGGAATGTTATAACTTCTAATTTAGATTTGTTTAGACTACACAGAACTATCCTCATTTTTCCAGTTTACAGAAGAGCATACTAAGGACCCCCCAAAAGGTCAAGAGACTTACAGATGGCCTCAGAGCTACTGAGTGAAAGACCAAAGTATAGATTAAGTTTCTCAGGTTGCAGAGCAGTGTCTCCACATACACCTCATTGCCTCCAGTGGAAGGAAGGTAGGGTTTTCAGTTTTCTATAGCTCAGACAACGCCTGCACAGAGCAGAGTGCACTGGAAAGATGCTAGCTGCAGACACCTCCTTCTCTTAGTCCCATCCATCCCAGGCCAGCGAGAACTCCCTCTTTCAGAGGAAGTAAGACCCTTTTCCTCCCCTGAGGTCTCACCTGAGATCTCCCTCTTTCTTGGTCTGCAAGCCCTCCAGCTCCATGAGTTGCCGCCTCGGTCCCTCCAAGAGGGTATGTGAAGGGGACTCTCCCTGCCAGTGTCCTGAGATCTCTAACCCGTCCTTTGCTTGGCCCCTCTGCGAGTCATGGAGGAGCAGAGAAGAGGTGGCAGGGTGGGGTGGGGGCGCTGGGGCACCCATGCTCGGTATCAGTCGCAAAAGATCAGGTTCTCAGTCACAGATGCAGGACACTCCCCGAAGAGTGACCTATACTAACACAGCCAGGGATTTTATATACCTCATCTCACCTGACACTCACAATCATTCAAGGGAAGAAAACCAAGGCTCAAAAATCTATGACCTGCAGGCAGGATAACGACTGCCGAACAGTAGCAGGGGAACTTCAATCTGGACCTCCAGCCTCTAACCTGTGCTCCTTCTCCCAGATGTGTGGCTGCTGGAGGACAGTGTACGTATGTACCAACCTCTCCAGGTCTCTTAGATGTTCACTAACCACCGGCATGCTAAACTCCACAAAGTTATCTGTATTCTGCCCTTTACATTTGTCTTTCTGGTTCCCTGCTAAGTGCGTGTGTTAAGTCACTTCAGTCGTGTCCGACTCTTTGAGATCCTATGGACTTTTGCCCACCAGGCTCCCCTGTCCATGGGATTCTCCAGGCTAGAATACTGGAGAGGGCTGCCATTTCCTACTCCAGGGGATCTTCCCAACTCAAGTCTCCTGCACCTCCGGCACTGAAGGCAGACTTCGCCGCTGAAGTAGATGCGCTTCTAAGGATTATTTACAACAGCCTGGGCACCAGAACACAACTGCCTTTAATTCCTAGAAGATTCCACTGCCTGCTACACCTCTCCAACCGGCTCAGGGATTTTCACACCAAGACCAGATAGCCCCTAACCCATCAGTTTGACACTGTCAATCTAGTCCTCAGCTTCCCTTGGGGTCGTGTCCCCAGAGTTTAACATGGGAATCGAAAAACTGTCTAGAAGTCAATCAGCTAACCTCCTGGAGAGCTGAGCCACGGCAGTACTTTCTGACTCATAACCCCACACAGGGCCTTGATCTGTGATCTGCATTCAGTCCAGGCTTAGTATCAACCTAGACATGCACACTCATGCAGGGCTGGGGAGGAGTGGCAAGATCAACTCTCAGTAACAGAAGAGTAAGATTCCTAAAAGCAAACCCACATTCAAAAGCCCTAGTCATTTCGTTTCTCAGTCGCCCACTCATCATGTTCATATTTAAGTACCTGCCTCAGTCAAGTCCTGCGAATGCAAAGATAGGGTGGGGGGAGCTTCTCCTTGCTGATGGAAGTGAAACGGAAGCTCTGTGGCCACTAACTGGAATGCACAGGAGCCGAGGAAGCACAGAGGAGGGCTTCTAACCACCCAGGACTTGGATGGGCACCTGGGCGGGCTTCCTGAGGAAGTCAAGTGGCCCTTGAGGTTTGTGTGCTACAGATCTTTGTGCAAAAGACTTCCCGGCTTCCACAGACACCCCTGCCCAGCAGATCCCTGGCTCAGCACGGCCAGCCCTCCCTGTCGCTCTGTCTGTGACCTTCCACCCGAGGCAGGGCACGTGCTGCTTCAGCATACCTGCTCCATCCTAGACTGACCAAGGCCCCTGCCTGGTCACGCGTCATAGACAAATGCTCCGGAGCTCCTGTGTACCTTGCCCCCTGCCCAGGCGCTGCTTTTCCAAAGTCTGGGCTTTTTTGGAGATGAGGAGCCCCTCCACACAGACGCAGGTCTGTTCACACACACAGATTCTCAGCCTGCAGACCACTCCACCCCACACTCCTGTGCTGACACAGACACACATCTCAAGAGGCCTGGATTCCAGCACAGAAGTATTCCCCTGATCAAGATTTAAAACTTGGTTATTCTCAGGCCTGTCTTCAAAGCAAACCCTCTGTGGTTGTGGGGTTTGGCTTTTTTGTTCAGCCAGCCCGCAAGGAGGGGCCCAGACCATCACACTAACTCAGCTGGGGCCTGCGAGGCAGAGAGGGAATGGCTGGACCGGAGCCTGGTGGCCATATTTTCCAACCTCTCTGCCCCCTAAACCACCATGTCACCCAGAGAAAGGGTGTCTGCCCACGCCCAGCTATGGAAGGGGGCTTCCAGCATGATGCTCTCCAAGCTGGGCAAGTCCACAGCCAGCATCATGCCAGAGCTCGGGAGGCCTAGGGAGGGCTCAGGGACTGGACAGCTAACACAGGACAGGTGGCATTCTCCTCCTCCAGCCCCATCTCAACAGAGGCTCCAGAAAGCCCCAGAAGCAACTGTGGACCTGCTCTCCATCCCCACCCCAACCCCTGCCCCCAAAGTGACAGCTAAAGTGGAAGCTAAAAAAGGAAAAAAAAAAAAAACAAACACACAAAGCTGAGATTTGGATTAAAATCCAGTCTGTCTTTCCTCATCTTTTCGGAGACAGTCAACTATGTGATATATGACCGGAGTCTTGCTGGCGAGTCAGTATGATCATCACCTGCATTAAGCGCTGGGCTGTGCCGCCTACTTATCAGAGCAGAGGCGTCAGACCCTATTAGGGGGCGGAGCTCTGTGCCCACGCCCACACCACGTTCTTCTCCATGTTCTCCCTCACAACTGGCTATCAACGTCATTCCTCAGTTCAGTCGCTCAGTCGTGTCCGACTCTTTGCGACCCCATGAATCGCAGCACGCCAGGCGTCCCTGTTCATCACCATCTCTCGGAGTTCACTCAGACTCACATCCATTGAGTCAGTGATGCCATCCAGCCATCTCATCCTCGGTCGTCCCCTTCTTCTCCTGCCCCCAATCCCTCCCAGCATCAGAGTCTTTTCCAATGAGTCAACTCTTCGCATGAGGTGGCCAAAGTACTGGAGTTTCAGCTTTAGCATCATTCCTTCCAAAGAAATCCCAGGGTTGATCTCCTTCAGAATGGACTGGTTGGATCTCCTTGCAGTCCAAGGGACTCTCAAGAGTCTTCTCCAACACCACACCTCAAAAGCATCAATTCTTCGGCGATCAGCCTTCTTCACAGTCCAACTCTCACATCCATACATGACCACAGGAAAAACCATAGCCTTGACTAGACGGACCTTAGTCGGCAAAGTAATGTCTCTGCTTTTAAAAATGCTATCTAGGGTGGACATAACTTTTCTTCCAAGGAGTAAGCGTCTTCTAGTTGCTGTTAACCTCGCTGCCTCGGGCCATCACCCTCCATCCCTGTATACCTTCAACTTTAGGGCAAACAGAGAAAACGAGCTTTGAGGCACCTGAGTGAGGAGCTCTACTCAGACTAAGAGACACTCGCTCGAGTACAACATCTGATGCCAGTTTCAACCCCAAATGGGAAGTCTTTCGTTTCTATTCTGGCTCCTGATTCATGCTCTGAATTGGTTGAGTTTGTTCGATAACCAGGATAAAAGAAATCCATGACTAACCTATCTTTCGGCACCTACGGAGGGGACACTCTACAGAGCACCCTGGCATCGGTCTAGGTCATGGCCCCACAAGGCCAGGATGCAGGAGCACCCCCCGTTCTCAGCCAGTGTGGGGGTTCAGAAACCAACTGCTTCTGCTCCTTCACTTTTTCATGAAATCCTGACCTTCCACTTGAAGTTCTTTAAGCTCCTTGGGATATGCTCTTACTCTGCCTGACAACTTGAGTACTTGTTCTGCGTACCTCCTTACTCTTAGTCCACTTCTTCAGGAAAAGGTGAACTATCTCTTGTTCCAATTAAATATCTAGCAAACTGTCCTATACTTAGCCAACATTCAACACTTATTTTAATTGAATTTCAAAACTGTATTTTATAGTTGCTTACTTCCATCTAGTTTTAAAAAAAGATTTGATAGCTTTAATATTCTCTGTGCTGACACAGACACACATCTGTGTGCGTGCTAAATCGCTTTAGTTGTGTATGACTGTGCAAACCTATGAACTGTAGACAGCCAGGCTCCTCTGTTCATGGGATTCTCCAGGCAAGAATACTGGTGTGGGTGGTCATGCCATCCGCCAGGGGATCTTCCTGATGGAGGGAGTCAACTGGAGTCTCTTCCATCTCCTGCACTGGCAGTCAGGTTCTTTACCACTAGCACCATCCTTAGCATCTTTCAAATGTAGCATCTCGCAGGACCAAAGGAGAGCTGACTTCTTTAGGAAACCTTTCCAACCCTCCAGTCCCCACTAATCTCTCAGGAGGGTCTCAAGTGCTAGGCTGTCTCTCCAGCAAGCCTGTGAAAGTCTCCCCCATCCCCCTGCACAGGGAGACACCTCTTCTGGCTTCCCCACAGTGCACAGTACTCGTTGGCCCAGCCTGCTCATTGAGAAAACCCTAGAACTGCCAAAAGTATAGGATCAATTCTGAGCATGTATTTCATAAAACCATGGAGTTTCAGAAGCAAAGGGGCCTCCGAGATGAACAAAAGTAAACCCTTCAACTAGTCCCAGTCTCCAGACAGGATCATTTCAGGGGAGGGAGGGAGGCAAGAAAAACCAAGTTGGTGAGAAATGTGCCAGCTCTCTTATCACCATCACAGTCAGAGACAAAAGGCAGTAACCTGGCTAAACAGTCCTCATGCAGAAACCCTGTAATACAGGCAGGTGGAGCCTGATGTCCAGGTTGATTGTGGACAGGGCCCCACCAAAACCTCATGGCAAGGAGCACTTTCCCAAGATATGGAGCTCTGAGCTCAATAATTACTGCATTTTAATACACCCTCCCAAGTCACTACCCAGGGAAATACCTGTCTTCACAGACTGCATATATGTGGGGAAAAGAGCCCATAGATACACATAGCTTGTAACAGAAATTCACTTGAGACCTGCACGTAAAGACACAAGTACCAGGCTTCATGGCTCAGAGGTAAAGATTCCTCCTGCCAATGCAGAAGACAGGGTTTCCATCTCTGGTTCAGGAAGATCTCACACCACAACTATTGAGCCTGTGCTCTAGAGCCCAGAGGCCACAGCTACTGAGTCGACGTGCCACAGCTACTGAAGTCTTTGCGCCCTAGAGCCTGCGCTCTGCAACACGAGAAGCCACTGCCACGAGAAGCCCGCAAACCGCAATTAGAGAAAAGCCTGTGCAGCAACGAAGAACCAGCCAAAAACTAAATAAATAACTTAAAGAGAAAAAAGCAAGCACAGGAATCCCAAATGGGCCTAGGAAAGGACAACACAGATGACGGAATACCCATGATCAGGACCAGAAGTAGCTGATATCGTCCCCAACGGGAAAGTTAACCCCCCAACACCACTTGGTCCAAACGTGAGCCCGTGGACAAGACAGGGCAGCGATGGATCAGCACAGGTGTCTGAGAGAATTCAACATCCACAGTGGAATCTGCAACTCACCCTTGCCTTACTGGCCTATTTTCTTTTCAGGACAAAGAAGGTGGAATTGAAATGCTGCATCTAATCAGCCATAAAACATCTTCCAGGGTCAGTGATAACCATCATACAAGTGCCATGGCAATGGAGAAGGGAGCTCCACCTACATGCTACATTTCTAGAACACCAAGAGAAGCACCTGTGAACACAGTTCAAATTTTAGTTCATAAAACTCTGCAAGACATGCCTTCAAAAAATAAATTCTGAAAAAACCAAATTCACGTCCTGTGTATCTACACCTCTGCAGCCTCCACATGCTCTCTGATAGGGGGAGAAGAATGCACACTGCAAACGGTGCGGGCTTGGGACCCAGATACCATGACCCCTGACTCTTCCATTATTCTCTGGCCTTGAACAAATTAACTCATTTCTCCCCACCCCAGATTCTTGATCTGTAAGATAAGACTATAACACCATGAGACAATCTCGCTGTAACATGGTACGCATGCGTGCTAAGTTGCTCAGTTGTGTCTGACTCTTTGAGACCCTATGGACAATAGCCCATCAGGCTCCTCTGTCCATGGGATTCTCCAGGCAAGAATACTGGAGTGGGTTGCCATGCCCTCCTCCAGGGCATCTTTCCAACACAGGGGTCAAACCCACATCTCTTATGTCTCCTGAACTGGCAGGCAGGTTCTTTACCACTGGTGCCACCTGGGAAGCCCCTATAACATGCTCAATTGTATAAAATGTATGTATGACTAAAAGGTTAATGAAGTGATGTGTGCAAGCCCAGTGCAGGCAGCTAGTCAGAAATTCTAGTGACAGATCCTGAGATCCAAACATACAGGTCTGAGCTGGGACTGGAGTCACCCATGGTAAATTGTCTCATAAGCATAAATGTCTACAGGGACAATTCCAAAGTCAATGACTTCCTAAGACTTCAACAGTTGGCACTAAGGTCAGGAAAAATGTTGGAGACTCAGAGTCTGCCCTCCACTTCCCTATTTCCCAAGAAGAAGTTGCCTGTCTGGTTTACGTTTGTTTTAAAGATTAAATGAGATAATAAACTTTAAGGTCCTGACCTAAAGCAAATGGCTTACTAATGGTAGCACTGTGAGCTTACCTGTCCATGTTTATAGTGGGGGACAACCTGACCTCTGTGTGCACCTGGATGACCCTTCCCATCAAGGGCCGACACATGGGTACCATGAAGACCGGTCCCCTCTCTACTGTCTTCCTTAGGGGCTCAGACTATAAAGTCAGGCTACTCTCTGTTTTTATGCAGTATTTGCTGCCAACTCTCAGCCTTCTGAGAGTCATCCTGGTATACAATGTAGACAATGCGCTGACTTGGGAGTTAGAGGGCCTGGATTCCAGTGCTGATCCTGTTGCTCTGTAAACTGTGTAAGTCATTTTTCCTTTTTTGGCCTGTGTACTGGCTGATGATGGAGAGAGAAGACCAACTATTGCATTTGGTTGTTGAGACGAGCAAATGAAAAACTGCCAGTGAAAGCGTATATAAACTATAAAGGATTATACGAACATAAAGCATTAGCATATTACTAAGGAATATGAGTATTTTGTAGCGAGGGATAGGGTTGTTTGTTGGCTAAAATACTCACCCCATTCCTGGACATAAAAGCATGACTCAATCTCTACTTACATAAAATCACAACATTTTAGAAGTGAAGAGAGTTTCAGTGTTCACCCACCCAATTATAGACTCAAGAATTAGAGAAATCAGAGTCCATCTAGTCCCAACTTTCAATCCAAGCACCGGCACTTTAAAATATCCCAGAAATCATTCAGCCTACGCTTGATAAGAAAATGTACTCTCAGCTCTGTACTAAAATGACCTTATTTTAAGTTTCACCCACTGGTCCACCCATCACCGCCCCCCCCACCTCCCCTGCCACTTCCTTCCACACCCAAGCCCCTCTTTCTTGTGAATGTCCAACAAATACTAGAAGAAAACAATTGTGGACATAAATCTCCTCCCTTTTAACCTTCCTATTTTGCAGATAAGGGTCTGAGACGTAAAAAAAAGCATTGTCCCCCGCCCCCCCACATCCAGTACAGAGTTGTCTATTTCCTGTTCATTCACTTTTCCTTGGATTTGACTGGGATTTCCGCAATTAACCTTGTTGTTTTTGTTCAGTCGTTCAGTTGTGTTCAACTCTTTGTGACCCCATGTCCTTCACCATCACCCGGAGTTTGCTCAAAGTCACGTCCACTGAGTCAATGATGCCATCCAACCATCTCATCCTCTGTAGTCCCCTTTCCTCCTGCCTTCAATCTTTCCCAGCATCAGGGTCTTTTCCGATAAGTTGGCTCTTGGCCGATGCCAAAGTACTAGAGCTTCAGCATCAGTCCTTCAATGAATATGCCAAAGTACTGGAGCTTCAGCTTCAGCATCAGTCTTTCCAATGAATATTCAGGGTTGATTTCCTTTAGGATTGACTGGTTTGATCTCCTTAATCTAGCACATGCTATTCAAATCAGAAATATTAAGGCTTTAGCGCTCACTCATCAGAGACACACTTTTCAGCCTTATCTTTTCCCAGAGCAAAGAGGAAGGGTCTGACAGGGTCAGGTGGGGAAGCCTTGCTTTGGTTTCAGTCACCTCTTTTCAAATGTTAATTGCTTCCTTTAGCTTATCAACAAAAACAGCTTTCCCAGTGTGTGAAAAACAAGAAAGCATTTCTTACATGCTATTGCCCCACACAAACTTTAGCTTTGTTGTTGATAATACTTTCTGATTGTGGTGCTGGAGAAGGTGCTTGAGAGTCCCTTGGACAGCAAGGAGATCAAACCAGTCAATGACTCAATGGACGTGAATTTAAGCAAACTCCAGGAGATAGTGAAGGACAGGGGAGCCTGATGTGCTGCAGTGCATGGGGTCTCAAAGAATCAGACACGACCTAATGACTCAACAACAGCAAAACCCCACTAACAGGAAGGCATTGGAGAGAGAGTGTTCTAACCACAGAGTGAAATCCGCAAAGCCCCCTTTCCGGGTCAATTTTCATTATCCTACCAGCCAACTACAGACACTGACATTCAGAAAGATCTTAATGACCAGCCTTCACAACTCCATCCACAGGCAAGTATTAATAGAAATTATGAGCACCTGCTAAATCCCAAGTTCTGGGATGCATGTGAATGACATCTCATGGAGCTCACAATCCCATCAATGATGACAACCACCTGAACAGGTAAGTACATTGAGTGACCCAGGGCTGAGACAGAGCATTTGAGTGGAGGGGTTTCAGGTGAAGATCCACAGAGAAGGCAGAGCCGAGTCTTTGAGCTGAGTCTTAAAAGATGAATGATGGTCAAACCTTGTAGAAGAAAGCTTCACTGGTGTTCAACAATCCTCCTAAGAGGCTACGACAAGAGCAATGGGGTCACAGGGGAAGAGCACCAAGGACTGCAGGCAGCTGCCGGAAGCCAGGAGGAGCAAGGGAGGCCTCTTTCTGGGTGGAGAGAAAACATGGCCCTGCCAACGCCTCAGTTTTGGATTTCTAACCTCCAGAACTCAGAGGAAATTGTTTGTGGTCCTCGATGGCTCAATGACAAAGAATCCAGCTGCAATGCAGAAGCTGCAGGAGATGCAGGTTCGATCCCTGGGTGGGGAAGAGCCCCTGAAGGAGGGCACGGCAACCCATACCAGTGTTCTTGCCTGGAGAATCCCAAGGACACAGAAGCCTCGTGGGCTACAGTCCATAGGGTCACAAAGAATTGGATACGACTGAAATGACTTAGCACACATGCACGCCAGCCACCATGGAAGTGAACACACTCTGTGTAGTACAGAAGGATGGAGGCAGGTAGAAGGCAAGGCTGGGCTAAGGTTAACGGTGCCTGAGGCTCTGGACGAATGGCAAAGGAGAGAGGGTGAGCAGAGAGGCTGAGGAAGGAGAGGTCTGTAGGGGCAGGGGTGGTAGAGAGGGAGAGCCAGCAGTGAAGACCCGGAGGATGCAGCCGGTAAAGGAGCCTGGGTACCCCAGCCACTCCGGCTCCTGCTCTTTACGGTGCGCTACCCAGTAGATGCATTTCAGGCTGGAATCGGGTCTTTGAGCAAACGCTAAAATGAAGGATCCACAATGAAAACTGATCCAGCTCTTTGGGAAAGTCCCACCCTGCGAGAGAAACGGATGACCTTGATTTGACCTGATTGCTACTTCTTCCCAGGACAGTCAACAAGGCAACAGCTTCCTGGATGTGTGGGTGTCACTGGACTTAGGAGATAAACTGACTTCCATGTGACCAACAGGAGTGTTTGCAGTAAAGCTGGGACTCATTCATGTGAGTCCCAGAGATGCAAATATAATTACCCCTGAACGCTGCTGCCACCTCCTCTGCTGAGAACTGGACACACAAGTGTTTATACCTGCTGGCTCTCCTGCCCTTTAATTAGAATGTTTGTCCTACTGGGGCCAGTAGCCTACACAAGTCCCACGTAGATAACAGGCAATGATCACCTTGGAACCTGAGGACAGGGAGCAGCAAAAACTGCAGTATGCTTGTGTTCACAGACAGGTCTGGGTTAGGATGCAAGAAGATGTGGGAGAAAGGCAGGATTTTCCAGGACCTTGTCACGACAGAGCAGGGGGACCCACATGGCTGCTTGAGATCTCGAAGTGAGGCCCATCCAGAGAGGAGACAGTGGTCAGCATCCCTGTCCTGCTGGTGAGGTCCGAGGCGGCCGTTCCCCAGGCGACATGGATTCCCCGGTGACCCAAGCCTGCTAGAACCTCGGCTACAGTGACCACGTTCTTTGAATTGAGATCTGCAAACTGGCAGGTGTCCCTGGATGAGGCTTTGAGCGCCGGCTGCAGACAAGCCCTGCAGGAGATCCCACTGAAAGCCAGCAAACTGCAACCAGAAGCCAGGATAGCTACTTCCAGGAGGAAGGAGGTGAAATGAACGTGCAGTTTGGAGGGCACTCAGGGCACTTCAGGCCCTTTACTGTCTCTGTTAAGGGAAGCACACTGACTGAAACCACCTACCCTGGCCAAGCACCTCAGTAACCATGTGGGTGAGTTATTTTACGACAGGAGATCTTGGTAAGGAACACAGAACTAATAAGCCACCACCAACCAGAAGAGTTCAGGAAAGGTCAAATGGAGATACCACATGTCCAACCACCTCCCAGAATCCTTCTCGCTGGAATCCATCTTGGCTGAGCAATGCATAAGCCACCAGGAAGGACCTTGAGTCAGAATGACTGGCCAAAGAAAACCCGGAAACTAATCCCATCACCATAAAACCGAGACTGCAAGCCACATGGCAGAGCAGTTCTCCTGGGTTCCCTCACCCTACAACTCTCCACTTGGGTGCCCGTTCCCAATAAAGTCTCTTGCTTTGTCAGCTCGTGTGTCTCCTTGGACAATTCATTCCTGAGTGTGAGACAAGAGCCCACTCTTGGGCCCTAGAAGGGGGTCCTGTAACATCCATCCCTTTCTGTAACATCCTCCTTTAAGTTCCTGCTAAGAAAGTGTAACCTGGGAAACATCCTCTCTAATAAAACAAGCAAAGCCACAAAGAACCAGCTCAGAGGAGATCACACTGTCAGCACTGGGAGGAGACGTGAGCACAGAAGTGGCTGACAGCTTCATACAACACCCTGGTCCTCCTAGTCGCAGGAACTAAACACCAGACGCATGGCATCCGTCTAGGCTGGAACACCGCGATCACCGGGAGGCTCTGAGCTGGCTGACACCGCTGATGAGAGTCCCCACCTAGGGGATGATCCAGTCACGGCTGACTGTCCCACAACAGAAAGATGCTGGCGGACCCATGCACTTGGCGGGTGGGCTGTGCTTCCCGTCAAGTGACAGGCTTGGCTGTGGCCACGTCTGCCCAGAGAGCTTGCAGCCCACTTCCAGGTCAGGGCACAAGCCCCAGTGCACTGTCACCTCCGAGGGTCCAACCTGGGCTGCACCTGCCATGCCTGCGAAGGGAATTCTGCCTTCTAAGCTTTAAATCACTGAGCTGAATCACACCAGATAAACATCAAAGACAACCACCAGTTCTGGGTACCTTGAAAAGCAGATTTAGATCGGGACTGAGAGCAGCACCAGACCCGCCCAGGATGCTCGGCTGGCCTACTCTTATCCAGCCCCACATCCCTTGACTCGGGTACCTCTGGCCCTAAGAACTGCAGGTGCCCACATGGAAAGATCTGGAGGCCAAGGGCAACAAGCCTAGCCAACGGATCTCTACTTACAGAGACTAATCGAGGCCAATACAGAGCAGGGCAGGGAAAGTCCTGTCCACTTGCCCTGAGTGTCAGCGCAGCACACATTCTGCACTAAGTCACACCCACTGTCTGTGGCGGGGACGTGCAGAATGCGGGGCTGGCCGCGGGCGAGTCCCTGGAAAACAGACCACACACCATTCCAGTGTGGACCCACCACCAGCCGCCCAGGGCCCTTGGTGAGACGGTAGAAACCAGGGTCACGTCCCGAGCTCTGGCCTGTCCGCTCTGCCTTGGAGTAGGGCTTGTGGGCAGATGCCATGAGAGGGCAGCCTTCCCAGCTGTGGCTGCTGCCAACAGGCAGCTGAGCAAACACAGGCTCACAGTGTCCAGCACCTTACACCCTCATTAAAGCCACTTTTAACAGGCACCACGGGGCCAAACCACAAACGGCAGCTCTGAGCCCACCTTCCAAATTCTCCCACAGCAGAGCAGGGACCGAGCAAAACCTGACACTCTGCTCTCACTCGTTCCTACCCTTTGTGTCCTTAGGGAGTGGGGATGGGGACTACGACTCTCTTTACTGAAGAGCAGTCACACAAGAAGGTATATTTCTAAAAATGAGACTGCACGCGAAGCCACAACCATAAAAATCATGAACCAAGACCTCTGGTGGGCATTTAAAAACATTCCCAACTTCAAAGGCGACAGAGCCAGGCTCGCGAGACAGCTGGTGCTGGTCTTGCATATGGAAGGGAGGGGTCCACAGCCCAGCATGACAACCAAGCCTGATCAGCAGTGTAATCACTGGTTTTGATATTATTTGACCCAGAATCACAGACATAAGATTTCCAGTGGAGCTAGATAAACCCTGAAATAACCTTAACCTCCCTAGGAGACTCTCCCTTTCTCACCTCTAACTGGAAAGCCAAGTGCCATGGAGAGAAACAAGGCCCCCTACTCAAGCTAAGAGGAAGCAGGCATGAGCTGGAGAGAGGACAACGGGAGCTCTGTTTCACGGGGTCAGGCTATGCTCACTGATCTGTGGTTTCCTGGGGCTCTGGGGTCAAAGGTCAACAGTATGGGGAATGTTCCCGTCCTTAGCTCAGCCACCACGGATTGGGTGGCTTAAATAGAAACTTCTTTTCCTACAGATCTGGAGCCTCAAAGTTAAGTTCAAGGTCTAGCCAGTTTCTGCTGAAGACTCTCCCTGGCTTGCAGATGGCTGCCTTCTCACTATGCTCTCATATAGTCTTTCCCCAGTCCGCATGCACCAGGAGAGAATGCACACAGGTAAGATCTCTGGTGCTTCTTATAAGGACACTAATTTACAAGACCGATGACCTCCCTTAACCTTAATTACTTCTTTAGAGGTCCTAACTCCAAATACAGCCAAACTGGGGTTTAGAGCTTCATCCTATGTATTTGTATGTGTGTTCAGTTACTCAGTTGTGTCCAACTCTTTTAAGACCCTTGGGACTGCAACCCGCCAGGCCCCTCTGCCCAGGGGATTTTTCAGGCACGAATACTAGAGTGGGTTGCCATTTCCTCCTCCAGGGGATCTTCCCCACCTAGGGATCGAACCTGCATCTCCTGCATTGCAGGCAGATTCTTTACCGCTGAGCCATTAAGGAAGTCCCTCAACCTATGGATCTGGGGGGACGCAATTCAGCCTATAACATTCCATCTCTGGTTCCTCCAAATTCATGTCCTTCTTGCATGCAAAGCACATAATCACATTCATTCCATCCCCACAATTCCCAAACTCTGAAATTATTCCAGCATCAACTCTAAGTGTAAAGTCCAAAATCTCATCTAATCAGATATGGATGGGACCTGAGGCAAAATTCCTCCCCAGCTGTGAACTGTGAAACCACACAAGTTATGCATTTCCAAAATTTCACGGTGCATCAGGCACAAGGGAGACATTCCCATTCCAGAAAGACAAAACTGGAAAGAAGGAAGGGGTGATGGGTCCTAAGCAAGACCAAAACCTAGCAAGGTAAATTCCATCAGATCTTAACACTTGAGAATGACCCTCTTTGGCTTAACATTTTGTCCCTGGGGCCCACTGGGGTGGCCACCACCCTCCTAAGGCTCTGTGGCCTGGCCCTGCCAATGGAACCAGGCCCACTGAAACCAAGGCAGGGGACCATCGTCTGAATCCAGGAAGGAAGCAGCCTTGCCCCTGAGCCTGTGGAGAAGTTATGATCCTGAATCACCTCCTGGAGTCATTCTCTTTTCCTGAAGGATAATGCGTGTTCACAGCATTCCCTCATTCTACAAGTTTCTCTGTTTCCTTTAGTCTCAGGTGACAGTGTCTCGACTGGTATAAGTTAAGTTGCTTAGTCGTGTCCGACTCTTTGCAACCCCATGGACTGTAGCCCACCAGGCTCCTCCGTCCATGGGATTCTCCAGGCAAGAATCCTGGAGTGGGTTGCCATTTCTTTCTCCAGGGAATCTTCCCGACCCAGGGATCGAACCCAGGTCTCCCACATTAGAGGCAGACGCTTTAACCTCTGAGCCACCAGGGAAGCCCAATCCCATCTTTATTCCTGGCTTCTGCTGAAATGACTGATTCCATCCCTGGTTCACACCTATACTAATCTCCTTATCAAACGGCTGTCAGTCACCTGTTGGTGTTCTCTTTAGTACATGCTTCCTCATTTTTTTGCAATATGGATAAGCTGAGAATCTTTCAAATCTTCAAGTTCTGGTTACCTTTTGCTTAACAATTCCTTCTTCAATTCCTCTCTCTTCTTTATTTTAAAATAAGGAATAAGGAGGACTCAAGCTGTACCTTCCATAGTTTGCTCAGAAATCTCTTCAACAGAAACATAATCCCACGAAGTTCTTTGCCATTTTATTACAGAGATCACCTTTTCTTCATTGTTCAAATACATGTTCCGTGTTTTCTCATTTATAGCTATGAATTTTGGAGGGAACATATTCAGTCTACAATAGTTCTAACACAATGCTGCAACCATGCACAATCATAAATTTCCACTGTTTGAAAATCAATCCAAGAATCATTTCTTCTAATGCATGAGTGGTTCTGTGAGC
Organism: Cephalophus harveyi; assembly: GCA_006410635.1. Classification (NCBI taxonomy): domain Eukaryota; kingdom Metazoa; phylum Chordata; class Mammalia; order Artiodactyla; family Bovidae; genus Cephalophus; species Cephalophus harveyi. The sequence continues at coordinate 229,539 of SJYT01080772.1, read as the reverse complement.
AGTAACCAGACTTTTGATTAAAAGGTCCATGGTCAATGCCACTTTATAAGGTACTCTTGGTCTCAATGAATGAAACATTGAGTTAAAAAAAAACCAGCTGGCTGGATTAGGTACAATGGAGCTTCAGCAATCTGAATATCTCACACAGCAGGTCACTGTGAATAGACAAGTTTCCCAGAAGACCAAGATGAGAGTTAACTCTGCTTTTGTGGCTTCTGTGTCTTTCTCCTTGCTTATGACTATCAGCTATCACCCTCCATTGATGTTCACATGACCTCCGTACAGCAGCTCTTTCTCTGATGTAAAATATGTTACTTCGGGACTCTGGGAGGAATTGAAGTCAATAATTAAACTTTTTAGAACTATAAGTATATACAGGCTCTGAAAATGAGAGCCTGAGTTTGTCTTGGGAGCCTGCCACACCATGGACCCTAATGGACCAACCCTTCCAAAAGTCCCTAACTTGTGCAGTCCTTGCTCCTTAAATCTGGGCTGGGGCTTTGACTTGCTCTAAGAAGAGAATGCAATGCAAGGTCCTGGTTGAGTTCCAGGCTAAGCCTTAACAGGCCTGAGAACTTCTGCTTAGGAGCCCTGAGACGCTGCAGTACACTAATGAAGAAACTATTCCCCAGGGGGAAGGCCCTCTGGAGAAGAAGAGAACCACAGAATAACCTGGACAGGAGAGCAGCCCAATCCCAGCTGACTCACCACAGGCCTGCAATCACACAGGGACCATCGGCCAGACCAGCCAAAGAACTGCCCAGCTGAGCCCTGCCCATAGAACTATGAGAAATAATAAAGTAATGTTGCCAAAACTAGTAAGTTTTGGGGTAGTTTTAACAGCAACAAATAAAAGAGGTGTTCTTTGGGACATGTGACAAACAGAAAGTTAAAAAGGTTTGACCAGACAAAGGCTCAAACCTACTTCCTACTGTGGTAATAAGGCAGAGGTTTGCTTGCTGACTGCTTGAATGAAAGAACCAATGGGGCTAAGGAATGACTGCAGACTGGGAGCCAGCCATCTCTGACAGTGCTCTTCACCCCTTCCTGTCCAGCCCTGAAGCTATGATTTAAATGAGATAGAATAATGTGTATAAAAGTAGCTAGCACTCAGCTCGGCTCACAGTAAACACTCAAAAAATGCTTAAAATTTTCACTCATGCATTCTTAAAGCAGTGAACATGAACACATATGTTGCTGGGCACCATGGTGAAATGCTTAAGATCATCCTGGAACCAGCTCAAACCCTACCTCCCACAACTGCAAACTGTATGGCCACAGACAACCTGTGTAACTCCTCCAAGCCTCAGTTTCCCCATCTGAAATGGGGAAAACATGTCTACCTTGCAGGACTGCTATGCTGATTAAATGATTTACATGGTAAGGGTTTAGAAGGTGCCTAGCATCTGGCAAGGACTATGTCACTGCTCACTGTAAGGGCCCCACTGCTGCTGCTTTACTCTGCCACTTGGAGCCAGTCAGTCAATTGTACTAGTTGCTATGTTCGAACAGTCACAGTATTTACCTTTAACGATTTCAAAACAGAAATCATTAATGAGGATCATTAAACATCATTCCAAGTCTCTTTTCTCCTGGGTTTCTCTCCATATATAGTCAGATCAAAATCTAGTGACTGGGGACTTCCCCGGTGGTCCAGTGATTAGGACTCCATGCTCCCAATACAGGGGGCCCAGGTTCTACCTCTGGTTGGGGAACCAGATCCCACGTGACAAAACCAAGAGTTCAAATGCCATAACTGAGAAAGATCCTGCATGCCACAGCTAAGGGTCCTGCATGCCACAGTGAAGATCAAAGATTCCTCGTGCTGCAATTAAGACCTGGCACAGCCAAATAAATATTTTACAAATTCTTTAAAAAAAAAAAGTGTTTGGTGAAATCCTGGAAAAGTGAGCCACTCACTGTGAGAATGTGGCCAGGGAAACATGTGAAGCATGTGTGTAGAATTACAATGTGCTGAAACCCCAGGATGCTGTGGAGAACATGGGCTCGGGGTGTGAGGCACAGGCACACGCTGGTTCCCTGAGGCCTCAAGTATGGCCCTAACCTATGGCTTGGGGCCCTCAATTATAAAAGGTGACATCACCACAGCACCTGCCCACACCCCAGTGGCAGCAAGGAGGGGAAAGGGAGACATCTGAAAAGCCCCATTAACCGCTGCAGCACTGGGCAAAGGTTAGAAGTATTTTAATCTCCCTTTGCACAACAGGAACCTTTTCCGTTTCTCAAAGTTTTTAAATAAGCCCCCAAAAGCCATTGCAGCCAACAAGGAAGGCTCCTAAAAGGAACTTTTATGAGAGCTAAGGAGACAGGGATTTTCCTTAAGACACTAAAGATGAGGCATTCTTCTGACAGTTTTCAAAAACACCTCCGCTGACTCTATTAAACTGCCTGAAAACAAGCAACAAAAGCCCCTGCCATCACTCTGCACCTCAGCCCAACAGGTCGCTGCTGGGGGAGGAACTTACATAACAGAGGGCGGACCATCCAGATCCCTGATTTTGACGACCGGCTATTCTGCTCCCCAGGACCTGCTCTTTGTCTATTCCAGTTCCCCTTTCCCTCTTGTCTTTTTCTACACTTGACAAAAGAGCTCAGAAGTTCTATTTCTGGCCCAGTGACTCTTCCAGCCGCTGCTGGGTTTAGACCAGATTTAGCCCAAGGCTCGGCAGGTGACAGGCCCACTCAGGCCAGCAAGGAGAGATGGATGCCAAAGCTGTCCCAGATCTCACAGCCTGACTGTCTCATGGGCAGCCAGGCCCACCTGAGGCCTCTGTGAGTGAAGACGCCTCTCCTTCCCTGGCCATCTTTCCACCCCACAACCAGGGTCTCCACATAAGGGACAAGGGGGTCCTTATGAAAGCAGGAGAGGAGGAAAACCTATGGTCCTGAGGAGTCAGAAGGAAGATACGGGACCAGCCCAGGCCACCTTCTGTCTCACGGGGGAGCTGGGGAAAGAGGCTTCAAGGTTAGCCAGTACGGACGGGGCAGCTGCTGGTCATGGTGAGGACAACTCTGAGACGTCTATGAAAAGCCCTGGGCCACACAGAACACCCAGCCCTGCCTCCCGGGTGCACGTCACCTCTGGCTGGTGCACGCGCGTGGTTAAGGAACCAGCACCACCCACGACTGTCTGAACATATACCACGGCGCGCATCCTGGGGCTGTTTTGTGTGTCCCCTCCCCGCTCCCACCCTGGCCCAGCATTGCAGAGCAAGCAGTGTTGGAGCATGGAAGCCCCTGGAGGAAGTCAGCCCCACTGCATGGACTACTTAAAATGAGAAGTCACCTTTCCCTTTTCCACCCCTGCAGGTGGGATTCACACAGCTAGGGCTGAGCCAAAACTCAAAACCATGGCAGACTCACTATGGGCCAGTGTCCTAGCTACTGACATTTACAGAGTTGCAAATGCCACTTCGCTCTCTGTAACCAGAGCTGCATTTCTCTCCACCCTCCTGATCCGGGCTAAACCTGCCCATTCCTGAGACAGGTGTGGGGTTGGGCTTTATTGCTGTCACCGTCTGAAGTGCCCTCTTTCTCTTGGGTTCCCACCCATTCCAAGGCCTGTGTCAGCAACTGTCCACCGGTCTGTCTCCAAGGAGTTTTGGGACAAAGCTTGGGAGGCAGCAACCCTGTGACACTGGAGCTCTGCACACAGCAGACATTTAATACAAGCCTGCTGGTCATCCTCCAGTGTAAAATACGGGGGAAAAAAGCTGTCTTGAGATGAATAAGCAGCAGTGACTTACTTGCCCTCAGAGCCCCACGGGCACCCACAAAGGACTCGATACACCTGGCTTTGCAGCGCCAAGCATGGGAATCAGACACTGATTCCCTGCAAGGATTGGTCAAGGTGGCACAGTCCTCGACTGCTAAACCGCCCAGTCCTCGGGTGGTATGAGCTGAGCCAGAGGAATGACAGATCCATGCCAATACCGAGATGGTTTGGCCGTGTAACTGACTCCAAACCCGAGTGAGGCCACCTCGCCCAGCCCTAGCCAAAAATATGACAAAGCCCATTGTTCTGATCCCCACTAAGGTGCCCTTGCCATCTTGGCTGCTCTACAATGATAGCTACCATCAACAAAGCACATACCATATGCCAAGCAGAAACACACATTGACATGTATTGCCCGAGGAGGCAGGAGAGCCCTATGAGAAGACAATGTCAGACATCTCAGATTGTTCTCTCACCTGTAACCATCTGGGTGCCAACCGTGTGCCATGCTCTAGGTCAGGCACTGAGGATGCAAAGAGGAGTAAAATGCAGCACCTGTCCTCCGGAGCCCACAGTTTGTGGAAGAAAACAGAAAAATAGGCCAGTGACACAAAGTGAGAAATGCTATAATGAGGACATTAACGCAGGCCTGGCTTCATGGGGTCTGGTAGATTCTGCACAAAGCCAGCCATGTTCTTTTGTATAAATTACTTAAAATCCCTAAAGTCCTGTTTCCTCATCTGAAATATAGATGAGCTCTATGAAGACAATCTATATGATGTGCTTATCTCAAGGTACATAAAAACAAAGCAGAACAAAATACTGAATACAATAAATAATGATGATCACTCTTTTTGTTAATCACAAAATAATTAGATTTTGTGTACAGATTTCAAATATGACATCTTAAAGTATTTCTAGTTTTTTCTCACGTATACATTTTGAACTCTTACAAGTTTAGCGTCTCTAATCTACACCTGATTCTTTACTGGAAGGTCCCTAGAGTGACCATATAATTTATTGTCCAAATCAGGAAACCTCTAAGAGTGGGGGAGAAAGGAATGATTAATAATTCCACTGGGACAACACGGTAAACCAGATGTACCATTATGAACAAAACTGTTGATCACTCCATCATTCACAGGCTGATTTCGGGGGCAGGGTCAGCAACCATCACTAAGGCTTCCTTTCTCCATCATTTTTAAGAGCTGTGAACAATTTTGGAAACAGGCCCAACAAAACTCCAACCTGGAAGACAGCCAGTCCCTGTAACATGCTATCCAGAATTCAGTAAAGTCAATGTACATACATTTCCCCCTCCACAAACACAGCTCCTCCCAAAACCTGAAAAAAGAGAGTCAGACCCTGGTCTTGCTCTTGGCACCTGGCAACATCCCTCACTTGCTGTAGACTTAACTGTCTTCTAGCAAAACAGCAGTGGTCCTTTCCGCCCCCGGCAGAGCCCCCTCACCTCAGGTGTCCCAAGCTGTAGAAGCGGGACTCGCCGTCGGTGGAGCGGACCACCTGCAGCGTGAACATGGGCTGCAGCTGTCTGAGCTCCAGCAGGACGACGGCCAGGTAGTGGATGAAGAGGAGCGCGTCCACGAGCGAGACGGCATATTGCACGATGCCCTGGTAATTGCGGTCCCGCGAGTCCAAAATGCGGACCCCGTAAAAAAGCCAATAGGAGACCACGAAGAGAAAGATGAGGACCAACAGGAGGGCACGGAACACGAAGATCCGCGGCATGTCAGCTCTCTGCTTGCGGAAAAACAGCGCCCAGGCCCCGATGAGCAGAATGAGGAGCTTGAATGCCACGGAGATGAAGAGTCCCTCGCAGATGGTGCCGCAAGGCTCCAGCTCGTCCCGCCACAAGATGGGGGGCAGCAGAATGAAGGCGATGGGGGTGAGGAAGACCAGGAGTCCGAGCGCCGCAGCCACGGTGAGCCCCAGGTAGCGCCTGCAGTCCAGCCCCACGCTGTCCTCCATGTCCTTGCTGATGCGGGCAATGTCCTCCTGTGAGATGCTGTGCTCCGACGTGCCAGTGATGGCCGTGGTGGTCTCGCCCCAGTTGTCATCCTGATGGGGAGAGAACAGTGAGGACAGACGGCCACACGGCACATTGCATGTTAAAGCCACAAAGCCCACAGAAGCATGGGGGACAGGAGAGCCCTCCTTCCTCAACCGCAGTCCACACGTGTGGGCTTCCTGGGAAATGAAGCCTGATACACACATAGGCTTTCTGGGAGATGAAGGCTTAACTCTTTAAATAGAGGAATGTTTTAACTATGACAATTTTTCTTAAAGTTTTGCAAACTATACCGTATATTTACCTTTTTCAACAGAAAAAAACATATAATCATTGTTGGGTGATTTATTATTACAACAGTGACTATCATCCACTGTGTTGGAATTCCTAAGAGGCTTGGTGATAGACAATCTGCTGTTAGAAAAATTGTGTGCAAGTTCACCTACAGCCCAAGGAGAAAACCTTCTGCATTTCCTTCTGGATTCACGACTGGGCTATAAAGGCTTACAAAGTCTATCTCTCAGAAGTGGGGAGTAATATCAGTCTGTGCCCTCCAGGAGCTCTGAGGAGTGAAGATCTTGCACAGGAGGGAACTTACATGGTTATGTACAAATCAAAGCCCGCCTGTAGTTGGTACACACATTTTTTTAAACCTCCATAATGTTTTTAAGACCCATTTAATAAGTATCAAGCACTCTCTGATATTTCTCATTGAACAAGCAAAACAGATTCTAGTATCGATGGCCCAGACAGCTCAAAAATTCCTTCTTAAACACAAGTTCCTGTGATAAATTGAGCATCAAAGGTATAAACATACTGAGGCTGAGACTTCCCTGGTGGTGCAGTGGCTAAGACTCTATGCTCCCAGGGCAGGAGACCCAGGTTCGATCCCTGGTCAGCAAACTAGATCCCACATGCCACAACTAAAGATCACGCAGGCCACGGCAAAGATGGAAGATCCGTGTGCTGCAACTAAGACCCAGTGCAGCCAAATAAATAAATAAATAAAAATAAACTTTACAAAATACCAAGATTACTAGAATGTGACTCTTTTACTATCTTGCTTTCGCTTGCTTTAAGTCTGCGGTTGTTTGGAGCAGTTGTCTCCTCACTTAACATGATCCAGTTGTCAGGGTTTTAAACAGTTTTGCTATTTCTCTGGCAACGACGACTCCATTCCAAAGCAGCAACAGAGCAAGAAGAGGATGAAAAGCCACACTGGGTCCAAAGGGGTTTGCCCCAGAAATTTGTGTATATGATTTAAGTTGGAAAAAACAGTCAGATATGGTGGTAAGCTGGGTGAAATTAATGCATAAGATACCAATTTCAAAAAATCTAGTCTAAGTTAACAGCTGAATCAGCAAGCTAGAGATCTCACAGCTAAACGATAACCTCAAATCTAGCAACAATAAATAAATATGATTCATGAAATGCATAGGCTACAGAAAGAAACAGTAGTGGTGGCAGTAAAGATCTGAACCTATGAACAAACAGTTCTTTGACTCAGAAAGTTACAGATATCGTGTACTAAGAGTTGTTATTTAAGATAACAGCCAGAAGCAACCACTATTCTCTCACTGCTGGTGGAAGTACAGATGGTACAATCACTCTTGAAAACTGGTCTGGTAGTCTCATACAAACATGACTTTACACTTAACTGGATAGCCCCCTTAAGTGGATAGATTCCACTTCCAGGTTTTTACCCCAAATAAATGAAAACATATGCCCACAAAAAGGTTTGTACAAGAATGTTCTTAATAGTTTTATTTTCATAATAGCCCAAAATGATGCAACTCAAATGTCTATCCATAGGGAGAAGAATGGATAACAAATTGTGGTATATGCATACACTAGAACACTATTGCTGAAATATAGCAAAACATGGATAAATCTCAAAGTTATGATGCTGAGTGAAAAAAGGTCCAAAACAAAAAAATGTGAATCCAATTACATTAAATTCTAAAACAGGCAAAACTAATCTACAGCGAATGAATCAAAGCAAGGCTTGCCTTGGAGGGGGCTGGGGGCAGGGATCGACTGGGAAAACATAAGAGAACTTTCTAGAGTGACAGAAATATACATTTTAATAGCAGTGCGGGTTATATGGACTTATTCAGCTGTTACAACTTCTTGAATTATACACTTAAGATCTGTTCATATCTCTGGGTAAATTTACTTCAATTCTGTAAAAAGAAAAAAATCACAAGCATGGGAAGAAACGGCTACACATTCAAAGACAGACAACTTGCTTTAACCTAAGGTGAGTTTGTTGTTGTTTAGTTGCGACCCCATAGACTGTAGCCCACCAAGCTCCTCTGTCCATGGGATTTTCCAGGCAAGAATACTAGAGTGGGTTGCCGTTTCCTTTTCCAGGGGTATTCCTGACCCAGGGATCAAACCTGCATCTCCTGCATTGCAGGTGAATTCTTTACCACTGAGCCACCTGGGAAGCCAACAGTTTAGTAAAATAAGTTATTTTGTTACACTGTTAGTGAAGACAAATATTGGATCCCATGTTTTGCATTGGGCCTAATACTCAATCGATGATCAGTATTGAAATAATAATCTCTAGTGTTGTGGTAATTTGGTTTACATTGCTGATTTGGTTACTCATCCTTTTTCCTGCCAAAGAGTTGCTAACTAAATTCCCTGTCCATTTTAATAATGTGTGCACACTTGTGCCCCAAAATGAAGATGTCCAAGGTCTTCCCAAGCTTGAGGTTCTCAGAATAGAAAGGATCTCAGACCCTCTAACTCAGTCCCCAAGATTTTCAGTGAAGAAAATGAGGCCCAGAAAGGTTCAGTTCAATTCAGTTCAGTTGCTCAGTCGTGTCCGACTCTTTGTGGCCCCAGAAAGGTTGGACATGCCCAAAGTCACATAGGTGCTGAGAAGTACAGCCTCCAAATGCCCACCTCAGTGCTTTTCCCTGAATGTAACTTCAGAGTAAGCTACAAGATGTAGACACAAGAGATGAACTGCCTTCACAGTGGGCCACCAGCACCTGTGAATTCATCCAAGAAGAAACCGACCCCTGTGGCACTTAAGGGGGGTCCAGTCTTAGGACTAGCCCAATCCATTCAACCATTCCTCTGGCCCTCTGGCTCTCCATCCCTATGACTGTCCCAGAGCCAAGGCAGGAAGTGCAACAGTCAGGACTAAAGTTATTTACTTATCACTGAACAAATGCCACATTCAACCACAACAGCAGCTTTGGCTTTTAACAGCATCGCGTGTGCTCTGAAGAATTCCAATTTCAGTCCATATATCTGCTTACCAATGCATATCTGTCTGTACTTATAAGAACATACAGATACATGCTTATCTGTATCTTTACAGCTGTGCAGGCACCCATTCGTTTATTTGGGGCCAAGGCTGGACATGCATATCCTTCAGGAGAGTATGCAAACATGTTTCTGAGTATAACTCAGATGTTTATTTAAATCGACTGGACTGTGAGACAGTTGGAATCCAAAGAGAAGAACACAATGTTGTTGTTTTTTTTTTTTTTAATTAATAAATAGACAATACTTTAAAACTAGGTGATTTGGGGACTTCCCTGACAGTCCAGTAGGTAAGACCTTGCCTTCTAACACAAGCGGTACAGCTTTGACCCCTGTTTTGGTAGCTAGGATCCCATATGCTTTTCGGCTGAAAAACCAAAACATAAAACAGAAACAGCATCAAGACAAATTCAATTAAAAAAAAAAAAAACTTAAAAATAGTCCACATCAGAAAAAAAAAAAATCTTAAAAATTGGGTGATTTCACATTAAATCCTAATTTCCAGCTTTTCTTAAATATTGCAAGACCCAGGAACACTGAATTCCTGCATTCTTGCACAGTGATAAGCATTCACAGCTGAGAAACTGCCACTCCTTTGACAGAAGAAATAAATTCTCCAGGTGCCAGACTCCATCACTTCATGCTATAGCCCTGACGTTGATGTACCACACAGATTGCTATTTATCCCCAAGCAAGCCTGATATATTTTTGCTCTTCTGTGTAACCCAGGGCCTATTTCACTCACTTCTATTTCCCTATCAGGCATCTAAGTGTGTGGCCTCTTGGTTGGTGAGGCTCCATCTGGGCTGTCCTAAATTCTCTGCTCCTCTTCCCAACATGACTTAGGGGCTCTGGAGAGCGAGCTTCCTTCTCTTCTATACTGTTCTGCTTTGGAATGAGTCTCCAGAGCCCATAGCCAGCAACTTTCCTGTCTCTGTCCTGTCATCAGCCCTTGCTGGCTTCTTTTCAACACCATTCCAAGCAAGCCAACCAATCACACTTCAGAATAATCCTCAAGCTGGCCAATAGCAGGACAGGCTGTTCTTAGACCAACAAGAAACCACGGGACATAGATAAACTAATTAACATGCTAGAAAAATAAAGATAAAAACCCAAGAGAACCTGTGGCAACAAGACTTAGGAAAACATTTACAGAAAAGAAGCCTGATCAAGTGGCAGTGTACTTACAGACTGCCTTTGATCCTTACCTGAGCTTCCTCTGTCCGAGCAGAATCATTTGCCAACAGGGGCTCTCCAGTGGGAGCTTGAATGGTGACAGATTTTTCTGACCCTCTGCCATCTTTATTCCGGGGTGACTTGTGCCTCTCTCTGTTTCTTTCCCTGAAAAAACATGAAAGATAATCAGCTAGCACATTTATATCACATTAATTAACCCTCATCAAAACATGTTATGAATTTCATCTTGAATTTAAGAAAATTCTGCAGATACACACGCGCACACACACACACACACACATACTGTGCCAATCCCCACCCACTGCCACCCCCACTGTAAGGAATAACTTGATCTTTATTCCCTACTTACTATTTTCTTTCTGGCACTCTAAGACCCCAAACAAAGGCTGCCACTCCTCTCTCAACAGTGGTCACATTTTTCCAAAGTCTAACATTGTGAATTTTATAATTTCTGTAGATAAGGTACATTTCATTGTAAGAGTATTGATTTGATTTGATTATAATTTGCCTAAACTTATTTTCTAGGACATTATTTTATTGGGACAACAGAGCAAAATACTTAAGCTCCAGTCTGCCCAAAAATATCTGGGACACACTGTCAACCCTACACCTTTGGACAAGAGAAGAAAGGAGATTCTAAACCAAGAGAATCACTTATTTCTCTTTCCTACAAATTCGAAACTAAAAGTCATTCTCATAGGTTCTAGATGAACTCAAGGCACCACAGAAACAGACAAAAGCTAGGACAAATGACACCAAGAGGTACACACATGAGCACATGTGCACGCATGCGTGCATGCGCGCGCATGTGTGTGTGCACGTGTGCGTGTGTGCATGCTTTTTCTCTAAGGAAAGCAGGCTGCTGCATCATTTTACCCCAGATGAACTTCCTGGGTGATCTTCTAGGGTGACTAGGAAAGCACTGTGCTGTGGGTCAATGCTGAAATTACGAAAGGAATTAACCACCGTGCAAGTCATGACCTGGGCACTAACCATCTATGAAGACTGGTACCCCCAAGGCCAACTGTGAACAGTCCACCCAGGAGCCCCACCAAAGGAGCCCCTCAGTGACCAAGAATAAGCTCCCTCAATAGAATAATAATTCTAATAGAATAATAATAATAATAGATAATAATAATCCCTCAATAATTCTCCCTCCAAGAATAAGCTCCTTCTGTCCTACAGGTCGCCCTGATGTCAGTCCCCCGTCCTTGACCCAGGTGTCCTCCTCCCCAAGGTTTCGGGGTAGAATAGAAGCATCGCGCACACACACTGCAGAGAAGGACAGTCAGATTTCGGTTCTGTCCCTATTTGATGTGCGAGCTTGCACAAATTCAACCTGCCAACTAAGCAAAGTGTCTCACAAGTGGCTCAAAGGGTGAAGTCACGAGCCCCTGCAATCGGTGACCTTGAAGACACCCTGAAGGGAGTTCAGGGCAGAGAGTAGGAATGAGACCATCTATGCCCTGGGAAAACTGGCAGAACAGGACTACAGACAAGATATTTTCAGGAGAAAGTTTTATGAACCCAATTTCTCACATCTTTTCATACTTAGAAAAGCACTAAAATCATTAAAAGATCATTTGCTCCTCGTGACTAGCAGCAACTTTCTACCAAGATGTGGGCTTAACTGCATGTACCCCCTTCGTCAAGTCATACATATGCTCATCCCCCAGCCCCCACCACCTCTTCAGAGCAGTTCCTCAGAGCTATCTGATATGCTGTCTTCTGTGCTTTAGTTCTCAGGAAGCCCCAAATAAAAGTGAACTCTTTGCTCCCATGCTGTGTGTTTTAATCAACAAACCTGTGAAAACCTCGGTTTTACCATCTATGAAATGGGGATAATAATCACACCACACAGATAAAGGGATGTGAAATAATACATAGTAGCAATAATATTAACAAAAGCTATAATTATTGCTGTTACCATCAGCACTTGGCAAAGAATGGTGACTTGACTTGGTGAAGCAGAGTATGTGTTCCTTGGAGAAAGATGAAAAAGAAGCTTTTAACATACAATCAACCCCTCTTATCTTGCACAGTATTTCTCCTATTAATCTACTTAGCTAACAGAATCACATGCAGACTTCCTGTGGTCAGACTTCTGCCTTATCCATACCTCCCTAGGATAAGCCCTGGTTAATTCCTTCAAAGGGGAGGGAGGCTTCAGCCATCCCAGGGACGCTTTCAGTGATAGCATTTCTAATTCCTAAGGCATAATCTATCATTACAATCTACTGCTAAATAAGAGTCCAGAAAGAGATGTGTTCTCATCAACACTGATGCTTTATTTTAACTGGGCAACTAGGGAAATGGCTAAGAAATTTTGTTTATCCAGAGATGTTTCTCACTGACAATCACTCTGCTCCCTACCCCAACACACAGAGCACTTTGTTCGCTCAGTCATGTCAAACTCTTACGGCCCTATGGACTGTAGCCCACCAGGCTCTTCTGTCTGTGGAATTCTCCAGGCAAGAATACTGGAGTGGGTTGCCATTTCCTATTCCAGGGGATCTTCCCAACCCAGGGATCGAACCCGTGTCTCCTGCATCTCCTGCACTGGCAGGTGGATTCTTTACCACTGCGCCACCCAGGGACCCCAAAGAGCACCTTACCAAGTGCTTTATTATATGAAACTTGTTCAATCCCAATAATAACTCTATGTGGTATTATTGTCCCCATCTTAATCATGAAGCAACTGAGGCTTATGGAGGTTGAGTGACTCCCCAAAGTCAGAGCAAGTGGCAGAGCAGGGTGTGGACCCACTCTCTTGATTCAGACCCACTATGCTGCACCATCTGAAAAGCAAATGGAAGATTTTCTAGCCTAAGATTTCCTAATGCTCATTCTCATACCCTGAACTTGAACTACCAGAGCTGCGGAATCTGCCTTTGAAGCTACTTCTAGAAGTCATGACTGGACCCTGACCTTGGAGAACACAAAGCGGTGTGCCCAACACTCTGGCCTGCCAAAGACAACCACTTCAAAAGAACTCACTGTGAGAAACAATAAGCGATTTGGGAGCGATTTCCCATGTGTCTGGTCAGCCTTAGAATGAGCTGTTTAGACTCAGTCTGGAATCACGCTCCCCAGGGCCCCACCTCAGCCAGGCCAGATCGAGGCACCTCCTCTTCTCGCTCTGTTCCCCTTTCCCCAACTGCTCTCACATCTATCACTGTCCTGCCATCTGCCAAGTCACGTGCTCCCCTGACCCATCTATCTATTCACTGGCCCACAGGTCAAATCCTGTGACAGCACAAATTCCACCGGCAATCAAAATTCTTTCACTGTGTGCCAGTTCCTGCAGCCTGAACACTACTAGGGCCAGAAGCGGGCAGGGAACCACTCAGGGTTGGAAACAGCCTCCTGGGGGGCCAGCCATCCCTCGACTTGACCCCAGTGGGCCTAGTCTGGTTTTTAAAGGGCCCAACAGTTCCCAAAGGAGAAGCGATCTCTACAATTCCCCTGGTTAACAGCAGAGCTAAACCAGATAGGAACTATTACCTGATAACCCCCGGAAGGTTTCTCATCCTCCAAGACTGAAACCCTAAACCGGTGCTTCTCACGATTTGAATGTACAGACAAGCCACCTGCGGTGCAGATTAAGTACAGATTCGCTGGCCCCACCCCCAGAGAAACAGTCTAGAGCAGAGAGACAGCAGGAATCTGCCCTTTTCATCCGCACCCTCAGCTGATTAGGATGCAGGAAACTGCTCAAGGCTCTCCCACCCAAACGCTGCTCAGGGAGGAGGTAGGTGGAATAACTTACCACTTAATCGCCCTGTTTGTGAAATGCCCTGCATACGGCAAGGGCCTGATAATGGGAGCTGAGAGTGCAATGATTAGCTATACAATGTACAGTGTGGCTTCTACAATAAAACAGCATTAAGTGGATGAGGCTGGGAGTGGGACTCAGGACACTCTGCACTGGGTCCGGAACCAAGAGCTTTCCATCTGCTGTCAAGTAAGGGGCCAATGGAAAGCTTACCCTATCAACTCAACGTGGGCTGCGCATCATGCTGGTCCTTGCTGAGGGAGCAAGACCTGTTGTACAGCTTTGTAAAAATCACTGGTCCTGAATGACTGCTCTGGGAAGGTGCCTGAGCCTGGACTACGTAGAAAAGTCCAGAAAAAATGGTGCCATACAGCACTTTCCAGAATGCAGAGCTATGAGCCCAGTATGGCTGCCTCACTGCATCGGTACCCAAACTTTCATCCCCAGAGTTTTAACTGCTGTGATGTCAAGGACGTGCCAAGTACCTATGGGAGAGCCCCCCCACACACACAGTGGTGAATACCATCAGTTCACCATGTCTAAAAGAAACAGGAGACGTGGGGTAGGCTAGCAAACCGCTGAAAGGGTCTTTCAAACACAAGAGCACCGGGTGTCTTTCCAGCTCCACCTGAGTTGTCTTGATCACCTACACACCTTTGCTGGGCAGGTGTGTGAGCCCCAGGAATCCTTGTATCTTCATCTCTGAGCCTGTCTCTCTGGCGCATCTGCCTGTACTGAGTAAAGATAAGTCAGGGATGCGGGGGGCAAGCAATAACATGTTGGAGGCCGGGCATCTGTCCGTACCTGCAGGTGTGTGCGTGTGCAAACGCGTGTGTTTAGGCGATCCTAGAGCTGAGCTCTGGGAGGGTGCTGTAAAGTCTCTCTCACTCCAGTCAGAATCCCCACTGAGCCCCCGACCGTTCCCACTTACGACTGGCATTTCCTGGGAAGATGACTTGGCTCTGTTTCTGGTGTTTGTCTATTTCTATTTGGGGGAAAGCCGGCCCCACCGGTTACTCCTCCCTTTCCTTCTCTACCACCACCCACTACCTGTCCTTTCTCTCCACCGACTGCAGGGCCTGGCTGGCTGCTTCCTCTCGGGTGGGAGGGCCGGGCTTGGCACAGACTGACTGTGAGGCGGCCTCGGAACAAAAGGACCACTCCCCCTGCGCTCCGCAGCCTCTTTTGGACAAAGCCTTTGATACATCAGGCCCAGGGCTGGCCCTCCAGGCCTTTTTTCCCTACCAGTTACTCCCGCTGCTCGCCACCCTGCACGGCCCAGGGAGAAAAGCGTGGTTTGCAAAGCAGCAAGAAACAGGGCCTGAAACCTGAGGGTCCCGACCAACCTCATAACTTCAGGCAAATAATGCTCCGTCTCGGCATCTCAGTGTTACCACCTGCTGAGCAGGGGTCCCCCCTCCCACCGTTTAAGGGCTGCTGTGAGGATGGGCGACCATGACCCCGGATCTTAACAGGCGCTCTCGGAGTGGTCGTGAACAGCAGTGGAAGCTGCTGCGCTGAACTCGAGGAACTGGTGCTCTACACCCGAAGGTGAGGTGAGGCCGGCTGGAGCCTGCGTCATTTTCCCAGCAGGTTAACTGGATATCCTCGGGAGGTATCGAGAAACCAGACCACTAGCTTCTTTGTTGGAAAAAGTCACCTGTCATCTGCTTGGAACTCTGCCAGTACTCAAAGATGATCTCAGTGTCATCAAGCATATCAAGTTCGCTGCCCTTCATTATTCCTCTCTGAGAGTTCTACGAAGATTCCCAGAGAGCACGGTCCCACTCCTTTCCAACTCTGCCATGCAAATCGCTGAGCAAGGCAGCCTTCACAGGGATACTCCCCGCTGATACACTACCCTCTGCTGGGTCCAGGGCATGCCTTTGGAGGGCTACTATGACTGTTCAATACCATTTACACCCAGACAAAGGACCCCTGACACCTACTATCTACAGATTACAACCTCCACCCCACAGTCACTATGCCCTGTCTTGGGAGTCATCTCAGCGGCTGTGGTTCTTCTAAAGACACCAGGGAGCGCACCTATAAATCTCCAGTGGTCATCTCTCACCCAGAGCCCTCCTGAGTAGGCATTCAGCAACATCCCTGATTCAAGTATTAAAAGTCTCCGCTTGTATTATCATTTGCCTAGCGCTTTGCAGGGGTCCAAGAAGGTACTCAGAGTTCTGCGTGCTGTTTTCATGGAAAGTTATAGTCTCTTACAGTTACCACATGAGCACTACAGTATCAATTTCTGGGGGCCCCATGGGGCTGAGGGAACACAGAGCAATGAGTGTTGGGATGGGACATGAGTGCAGATGAAGGAGGCCAGAGACGGTGGCTTCTCCTCGGAACCCTGCAAGACATCCCTGCTCTACTCATCTCCAAGCACCCAGAGAAACTCAGATTCCCACTCCGCTCCGCACAGTGTAGGACGGGGAAGCTTGGCACCCTGACAGGGGAACTGCTTTTCCCGGTTAAGTTCAAAGATTGGATATTTTTAAACAGCTGTTTCTGGTATTTTAGAACGAATCTGATATGTTTACCCACTGATTGAAATTGGTGATTAAATTTTTCTCACCAGAGGGTTCCTGACTTTCCCAGGATCTGGGCTCTGGCCTTACTCAGCCGCACTTCTTTCTGTTTCCCATGCTGACTAGAAAGTCTTGCCTGGGTTCCAGCACAAGCTCATTTACTTCTTTTCCCCAGATTGTTATGATTGTAAGAGCAATACATGAAATTTAGAAAATAATGAAAGTTTAAAACACACACACAAACTTATCTGTTACCATTCACCATAAGAATATATACCTATTATAATGTGCAAAGTTTTGAATCTTGGTTTTTAGTAACATGGCCTCATATATATTTTCTCATGTCATTAATCTTTGAAGGTCTTTTACATTTTTATTCTATTTGTATTTTTAATCACAAAATGTATATACTTATAAAAGATTGAACAAGTGTAGAAAGATAAAGCATCTAAGTGCCCATCAGTCACCATTCTGTGTGGACCCCTTCCCTGTGGAGGACCACGTAGGGCAGCTTGGACACTATCCTTCCAGACCTCTTTCTGCGTGTGTAGATCCATATGGACTCACAAATAAATAAGTCAATTAGATATATGTGGCATACTGCTGTTTCACAAAACAAAATCCTGCTCTGCACTGAGCTGCCTGTATGGGGAACCGCTCAGTCAGGGAAAGGCCACTACAATCACCATTCCCAGCTCTTCCCTGGGTCTGTGGACTGGGGCCAACTGGGGCCTTCAAATGTGGTGCTGAAATGCCAGGGCCATTGATAGCATAAATCCAGGCACTGGTGAGTGGCCTACTATGTGCCGGGTTAAATGCTTCACAGGCATCATCTCATTTAATCCTCCCAACGGCCCTGTGAGGAGGGTACTGCTCGCCCCATTTTACAGATGAGGGGTCTAAGTAAGAGGCAGCACTGCAACTGTAGCAACCGCACTCTTCACTGGCCTGGCACTACCTCCTCATTCACTCATTTCCTCACCATTCTGCCGGTCTGTAACACGGCAGGCCCCAGGACCACCAGTGCAGACCTGTTCACTCTGTACAGAGGAGGGGAAATTTGGCACCCCCCATTACCCAGGTCAGATGTCCAAAACCCAGGCCTGTTCACTGGGAAGACGAGTCAGAGGCAGAGAAACCCGTACGGCACCAGGCCCAGCCTGCCAACCCGCCACTTCAGTGGACAAACCTCACAAGCAAGGGCACAATGGACCACGAGTCAGCAGCTCCAGGTAAGAAGTGACAAATTAACACTTTCTTTTTTTTAAATAAAACTTTCACTTAGATTCTTGGTAAAGCTTTTGGGAGAACTGTCATCTTGGAGAAGTACTTAGAAATGAAAAACATTTCCACTGAGGGGAGCAACTTTAATTTAAAATCAATTGTGAGAAGTGAAGGTCATCTACGGTAATGGTGGCTATAAAATGTAAATTGGTGGTGCAGTTCCTCCCAACGCATGTTAAAAGGTTCCGAAAGCTCAGCTTCTCAGGCACCAGTGGACTGAAACTCCAGTGCTGGCTGCCCCCCAGGGGGATTGTGAAAGTGAGTCCAGGAAGCCTGAGAAACCTGCAAACTCCGCCCCCAGAGGAAAAGTGGAACAAGCAAGAGCTTACATACCCTTGTCTGTGAGATTTTTTCGAATGACTTGAATAGTAAGAATATCCAGAATACGTGGATTCGGTATCCATAGCAATGGAGGGCTCGCTCTCGCTGCAGGAGCAGGTACTGTTTCTCCTTAGAGGTAGAGAGAATTTCACCTACTGGACTCCTCAGACCTCAAAGGGCCTGGGAATCAAGGAGTCACTCTTGGACTGGAACAAATTCTGGGAAAATGAGAAAAACAAACAAACAAAAAAGATATCAACCTTCAAAGCCAACCTCAAGGAAGTTAAATTGGAAGGTGAATGACAGTGGGATCTCCACGCTGGGATCTCTGTTATGGGACACACAGCAAGGTGGGGCTCCAGGGTGTCAAATGCTCAGCTCAGGTGTCTGGGAGGGGGACAGGTGGGTGGAGGCAAGCCCCGCCCCCCCACAGCAGCAGTAAACCGGAAGCGGGAGAGACCTGGCCCTGGGCCATCTCCCAGACACAGCCCAGCGGCCGGGCTTCCAGGCCTGAGACACCATGTCCAGCCCCCACTGTCAGTGTGGCGGTTACAAAACAACACCCAGGGAAGCAGCCTGTAAGCCATGTGCTCACAGTTTCCGAAAGCCAATGGAAAAAAAAAAAGTTCTCAATTCTTTAATCCAGGAATGCAAACTTCTAGAATTTGTCTTTTTAAAAGAAAAACTATTATTAGCACATGGCCTATAATAGTGAAAAGCTAGAAACACTCTCAGTGCTCCCCAAAAGGAGGAACTGGTAAGGGAAACATGATTCATTCACCCAAAGAAATATCATTGTTGTTGCTGTTTAGTCGCTAAGTCATATCCGACTCTTCTGTGACTCCATGGACCAGAGCCCCCCAGGATCCTCTGTCCATGGCATTTCCCAGGCAAGGTTACTGGAGTGGGCTGCCTTTTCCTTCTCCAGGAGATCTTCCCAATCCAGGAAACAAACCCACATCTCCTGCACTGGCAGGCGGATTCTTTACCAGTGAGACCCCAAGGAAGCCCAGGGAAATATCATAAAGCTGTTTAAAATGAAAATTACAAAGAATGGAAGTTTATATGATCTAGTGATAAAATTTTAAAAGCAGGCTACAGGACTTCCCTAGTGGTACAGTGGCTAGGACTCCACACTCCCAACACAGGAGGCCCAGGTTCACTCCCTGGATGGGAAACTAAGATCCCACATACCGCAATTAAAGATCCCATGTGCCACAAATGAGACTCAATGCAGCCAAAGAAATACATTAAAAAAAAAAAAAGCAGGCTATATATAGCATTGTAGACAGACTTTGAAATCTACACTTCAGTTACAATCACAGAGGATGAGATGGTTAGATAGCATCACTGACTCAGTGAACATGAACTTGAGCAAACTCCAGGAGAGAGTGAAGGACAGAGAAGCCTGGTATGCTGCAGTCCATGGGGTCACAAAGAGTTGGACACGACTGAGCGACTGGATGACAAGACTGCTTGTGTAAGGACAAGGATGAGGGAACATCAGAAAATGAAAGCAGGGGGTTTGTTTGTTGCAGGCTCCTGGGTCTTTTGCCACACTTTCATTAGACACTGCTATGCAATAAAAATAAATTGGAAACATTTCCAAGTACATTCCTGAGCCCCATATGTTAAAAACCTCTACTTCAAGACCAAAAGGAGCTCTACATCCCTCATCCCAGAGCTGGTCTCCGCCCCTCAGGGCTCCTTCTTCCAGTGACCCTTGTGAGTTGACACCGCAAACAGAGCCAGTGAGATAAGTGTGAGGAAAAAACAAAGAGGCTGCAAATACCATCACTAGGGGCTTCCCTGGTGGCTCAGCTGGTAAAGAATCCGCCTGCAATGCAGGAGACCTGGGTTTGACCCCTGGGTTGGGAAGATCCCCAGGAGGAGGGCATGGCAACCCACTCCAGTATTCTTGCCTGGAGATTCCCCATGGACAGAGGAGCCTGGTGGGCTACAGTCCATGGGGTCACAAAGAGTCGGACATGACTGAAGTGACTTGGCATGCACAGAGAAACCCGCATCTGTAAAATGCGAATAAAAGGGCATGCGAGAAACAAACTACAACTGTGATCACATCCAGAACCACTCCGATGTGCCAGATAAAGGGCAGTGGCGGACTCCTGTGACAGTCCTCAACCCGGCGGCTCTCCATGTCTCTCTCAGTGAGAGAAAGGCTGGGAAAGGAGCAGGCCAGGGTGAGTACCTATGTTCACCTGCCCACCAAGGCTCACCTGCAGCCAGACGGCACTAGGTCCACCCAGGTAAGCTTACTAACCCCCTCGGAACCTCAGGCTCCTCATCCATAAAGTGGAAATAAAGTGGCCTGTTTTGTGAGATGACTGTAAAGAATCAGTGTGGGGGAAAAAACCCACAGTGGGCATTTTAAAAACACTTTTGCTCTTGGACCTACCCCTACTTTTGCAGAAGACTTCAAGAATCAGCTCACCCTTTTTCTCTCCCTACTCTGCCTCTCAGCAGATTCAGTAACAATTTCGATGAGCTTTCAGCACCTCAGACTCTTACTTCCTTTCTGCTTCCTTGTTGCTTGTTCTGCTTCATACCTGCCAGACATCAGCCTTAAAAGGTGAGCCAAAATCTCCACATCTGCCCTTGAATAAGCCTCTTTCCCCGAAGGCCTTTCACCCAGCTCTCTGCTAACCTGCAGGTTCTCATACCAGGCTGCTTGGCCCAGAAACCTGACTGCCATCTCCTACATTCTGAACTGACCATCCACAATGTCTATGCTTTTTTTTTTTGCCCTTCAACCCAGAACTCTCGAGTCTCCTTTCCATGCCAGCTTCTAGCTATTTCCGGCTAAATGCTGCCGAGGTGTCTCAGAGGCAGGCACCCCAGGCTCCAAAGACCTAGGCTGATCCTATTCACATTTCCTGGCCATGACACAGTGTGACAGACGCTCCCCTCTGTGAATTTACCTCCCCTGGGTTTAAAAAAAAAAAAGAAAAGAGAGAAAGAGACTTAATGCATTCTCTTCCTAGGGTTGTTATAAGCACCGATTTACAATTTATTTTGGAGGCTCCCAAAATAAAGTCTCTGGCACATGCTAACCCAAGTTTTATTCCCCCTGTCCTTCTGCAAAAGGACGTCATCCTTCATCCTCATTAAAACCTCCAGCCGTCCAGTAAAGCAACTCCGGGCATGTCCCACGGAGGAAATCATGGGCTCCCAAGTGCCCTTAGGGGGAGGGCTTCACCTCCAGTCTACCAGCTGCCCTTGTCTGGTTTCTCTCCAGACAATACCGGCCTATACTTATCAAAGGGGCGATCTGTAGATCCTGCCATCCCCTCCCTCTTGTCACCCCAATTCTCCATCCTCAACAGTCCACTGAAACAGCTCTAAGTTGCTGTTGTTCAGTCACTAAGTTGTGTCCAACTCTTTGTGACCCCATGGACTGTAGCATGCCAGGCTCCTCTGTCCTCCACGATCTCCCTGAGTTTGCTCAAACTCATGTCCATTGAGTTGGTGATGCTATCCGTGATGCCACAGTTTGCCATGAGCCAGATCCAAAGGTCCCCTCCTTGTTCTCCTTCCCCTGACCTTCTTATGCCATGTATTCATTCATCCACCTCCATGTTTAGTGGGGCCATGAGAGACCTACTAGGTGATGCTGGGGCACAGCAATGACAGCAGTCCACGGCACATGGCTGTCCTCACGGAGCTCTCTGCTGCCTGTCCTCCAAGGCGACAATGTTTATGCTGTTACTTCTCCCATGAGCCTTCCCCTCTTCCCCATCATCCCTTAAGTCTCAAAACTTGCCCATTATGGGACTTCCCTGCTGACCCAGTGGTTAAAACTCTGAGCTTCAATGCAGGGAGCTCAGGTTCGATACCTGGTCAAGGAACAAAGATCCCATTTGCTACAGGGCACAGACCCCCCCAAAAAATCTCTCCCATTATTCTCCTCCATCTATGGATTTACTCTAGGATAAGCTCCTGGGATACACTGGACATAAGAGGTACCCAACAGATACTTACTGAAAGGATAAATCCCTAGGGCACATTTCCTACTTGTTTTCCAGGTGGTGTAGTAGTAAAGAATCTGCCTGCCAACGCAGGAGACTCGGGTTCGATCCCTGGGCCGGGAAGAATCCCTGGAGTAGGAAATGGCAACCCACTCTAGTATTCTTGCCTGGAAAGAGAAGCCTGGTGGGGTACAGCTTATGGGGTCACCAAGAGTTGGACACAACTCAGCAACTCAGCACACACACACTCTCATTTCCTACTTAGACCCCTTTTGCTCCACTTGGGATTATCATCACCCCCAAGATGCTCTCCAGTGCTCCGGCCTATTCTTTTCAATTTCCTTCACCGGAGTTGTACAGTCACCCTACTGGCCCTACAGAGCCAACCCGGCACCATTTTCATAACTTCCTCTCCCTCTCATCCCACATATTTCACTAAGTGCCCTCTGTCCCCTGGGATCCACCCTTCACTCTTTTGGTTCTCAGCCACCCGCTTCCTCCAGGCTCTGGGGACACAGGGCTAAACTATTACAAAGCCTGCAGGTTTCCTCACAGAATCCAGTTTCTGCAGAACTCGGGCCCCTTCTACATCACAGTTTCTATCAGAGCTATCAATTTTTTCAAGATTTCAGTGAGGATTAAGAAGCAGCAGCCAAAGGCAAACTGACAAAATCCAGAGTGAACTCATTTCAAAAGCCAGCATAAGAGCTTCGGTATGGTTAACAGAAAAACACATCCTGAAGCTTATCTTTGCAGCAATGCATTTAGAAGATAGTTCCCTTGTATGCACAAGAAATTAGCAGACCTCAGATAAGGTCAGAGGGGGATGCCTTATCGGGAAGATAAAGTAATGAAAAGGGATCGGGTTCCGTGGGTAATAAACCAATAGGCTGTGCACTAGCCTGAATGGGATAGGGTCATAAAAAGGTGTAAATGTGGATCCTTGGAATGCAGAACTGGGCCTCCATCATGCTGACCCCTGACAAGACCCAGACTCTGGCTGGCGCTGCCTGGGCAGCAGCCAGAGCGATCTCTCAGGTCACAGTGCGGATGTTGTTTCCCTGCTTGAAACCCTTCCATGGCGTTTTGCTACGCTTGGAATAAAACACAAAACCTTTCACTTGGTTGGCCAGGCCTTGCCCATATTTCCTTCTTGGCCTTCCTTCTCTTTCTAAGGTCCTCTAAGGCAGTAGTCCCCAACCTTTTTGGCATCAGGGACTGGTTTCATGGAAGACAAGTTTTCCATGGAATTGGGGGCAAGGTTGCTTGCGGGATGGTTCAAGAGCATGACGTCTATGGTGCACATTATTTCTATTACTATTTCACATTATACTCTATTACTATTACATCAGTTCCAACTCAGGTCCTCAGGCATTAGATCCCAGAGGTCGGGGACCCCTGCTCTAAGGCACCATGCCTTTCTGCAGCCTCAGTGTATACACTGTACTGACTCTTCACCCACCTTATTCCACCCAGTTCCTACCCATCCCTCTCAAATGAAATACAGCTTCTTTCGAGAAGCCTTTCCTGATCCTCCGGTCTCAACTCCCTGTACTTCTCCTTGACATCCTGGTTCTCAGTTACATGGGGACTGGCTCTTGGAGAGACAGGAAGCTCCACACGGGCGGGGCCTCTTTCATGACTGTCTCTTCAATCCCTGGAGCACACCAGGCTCTCAGGAACGCACGCTGAGTGAAGGAAGGGTTCTGGTGGCAGATATCAAGATGTGGAGGCCACAGACTCATGCAGAAGAAACCTTAGAGGTCATCTATTTTAAATCCTCAATTTTACAACAGAGGGAAAAGATGCAGAGATTAGATTCCACAGTGACAGCTGAACCACCGAGAGTGGAGGTGCCCTGCTGCTCACACAAGTCTCTCTCACCAGCAAAGGTTATATTCCAGATACATTGAGTAAGAATCAGTTTTAGTTCTCTGCCTCCCCCTCCTGTCACTTATCCCTTCCGGGAACTGGAGGCTAATAACAGTATAGGGCTCCGCGCTCATCAAGTCACATCTCAGGGGGGCAGGAGGGCAGCATCGTAAATCTGGAATTCCTCGGCAACAGCAGCAGAGAATCTTCTTCACCACCCTTTGTTAAAAGCAAAATGGGGATCAGTGGCTTCGAGGTGTGTGTGTGCGTTCAGTCAGTCATGCCTGACTCTTTGCAACCACATGGACTGTAGCTTGCCAGGCTCCTCTGTCCATGGCAAGAATATTGGAGTGGGTTTGCCATCTCCTACTCCGTGGGATCTTCCTGACCCAGGCATAGAACCTGAGTCTCTCACGTCTCCTACATGGGCAGACTCAGGAGAAACCGAGTCTGAGTCCATCTCCTGCATGGGATTCTTTATCTGCCCCTAAAGCCATGTTCACTTACATAAAATATACGTGACTCCTACTTAAAAGGAAAACACAGTGATCAGAAAATCATAAGAGGGAAATAATACGCTATGGTAATGACAGTGGTTAACATAAGCTAACCTTCTCAGAAAAGGAAATCATAAAAACATCAACAGCTCTGCCTAAAGCTATGAAGTAATTAAGTGAACTTGGGTTTGGACGGTTACCTTGCAAGGGGTACAAAGACACACGCTGAATTTAAAGAGCCATCCCGCTCCTTCTGCACTGGATGTATTTCCACGGGAAAGAGGTTTCTGCTGCAACTGTGTTTACATATACTGTGTGCATTACTTGAATATTTTGTTTTTATCATATACAGAATTCTAAAGGATTTATGGCATTTATAATTTTTATTGTTTTCAAGCTAACATTTTTCTCAAGGAACCATTTTTAATTACTCACGAGGAAAAGGGTAATTTAGATATTCTGTTTAGAGTCAACTTTTCTTTTACAGAGGATAAGCCATGAGCACATGTTCTGCAGTTAGATCGTCACTGCTCAAATCCTGGCTCTGTTCCTTATCAGCTATGTGACCTCAGATTAAGTTACTTAACCTTTCTGTGCCTGTTTCCCTAATTATAACAACAGAATTATATTTTGCTTACTTTATAGGCTCAAGGTGGGTTAAATGAGATCATTCATATCCTTCAGACTAGTGCCTGGTACAGGATAGGTATTCAGTTCAGTTCAGTCGTGTCCAACTCTTTGCAACCCCGTGGACTGCAGCACGCCAGGCCTCCCTGTCCATCACCAACTCCTAAACTCATGTTAGGAGTCAGTGATGCCATCCAGCCATCTCATCCTCTGTCATTCCCTTCTCCTCCTGCTCCCAATCCCTCCCAGCATCAGGGTCTTTTCCAATGAGTCAACTCTTTGATAGGTATTAATTACTACTTAGTAAATCTAAATTCCTTCCACTGGAAGGAAAACTTTGAGAAGGCACATGACTTCTGTATCATTTGCATTAAACTTATGTGTATGTTTTTGGTCCACTTGAGTCTACCTGTAGTATTACTGCTGTCATGTCCAACTCTTTGCGACCTCATGGGCAGTCACCCACCAGGTTCCTTTGTCCATGGGAATTCTCCGGGCAAGAATACTGGAGTGGGTTGCCATTCCCTTCTCCATGGAATTTTCCCAACCCAGGGATCGAACTCAGGTCTCCTGTATTGCAGGCAGATTCTTTACCATCTGAGCCGTCTACCCTTAATGGATACCATTTGCTACAGTTAACTAATTTATTGATTTCCATTCTGTTCCTTGCAGGTCTTCTTTTACTGTTCCCAGGTTGGAAGTGAGTATCAGAGAAAACTGTGTGTTTTATCGGGTTTATCTGGAGGAACTCACGATTGTAAGGGAGGGTAGGAAGAAGTATTTTACTGAACTTGTGGTCTATAAACCATAACACATCATCCAGGTCACCGATGTGGGAATCAGAGGGACTGGTGTATTTGCAACAAACCCAGTGATTCTTCAACAGGGCTCTTACAAAAAAAGTGATTCTGGGCCACTATTCACAAGGAAAGAAAATGTCAACCTCACTGTACCTATGTTACCAATGATTTCAACTCACCTTCTTCAAATAATTGCTCTTGGCTCCAGTCATCAGTTACCTCTGAAACACTCCCAGTAGCTGGGTATAAATTTCTGCAGAGCTGTGAATGGTTAACATGTCCAGAATTCTTACGATGTACATTTGTTTTCAAGTGACCCCCTTGTCCCCTGCCAGATTTTTAAGCTTCAGAAAAATACATTTCATAAGTATTTACTACCTCCTCTGTAAATCCAGTGGTGCCAGGTCCAACAACTGCTGTCCAATAAGTGGGATTCAGAAGGGAATTGATTCAGTGGGACGGAAGCACACTGCGGCAGAACACACATGTACCTTTTCATCAGGCTTTGGGTGAGCCCTAAGCCACAACCAGAAACATGGGCCAGCCCCTTGTCCACCTAATCCTGTTGGGTCCACCTTCTGGAAAATGGCATAGAACGAGGCTCTAATCATATACCCATACCCAGCTAGTCTCCTAACCACAGCGAGTTCACTTTATAGAGAGAAGAATCTAATGGCTCAAAGTTAGTCGAGTGCCTCTGATGTGTCAGGAACTGCTTTCAGTCATTTGCATGTTATATTTCACTTAATCCTCAGAACAAGACTTATATGGGAGAAAAAAATATTAATTTTCTGTTACAGTTAAGAAAACCAGTCACACACCGGGTAAATGCTGGAGCCGGGCCTTGAACTCTTGAGAGTCTAACTCCAGAACCTGCTCTTAACTATAGAAACTATACAGCAATGTAGCAATTATCAGAATTGCTTATTTTCAGAAAGGAGGGTAGGCAACAATCATAAACTGTCCCAAACCACACATAACCTACAAAGATTTCTGCAATTTCAACACCTATTCACAGGTTCAGTGTCCCAAGCACTGTGGAAGGAACAGGAAAAATGAAATGAATCTGAAAGTTCTAACTGCTGCGGCGCTCACAGCCCAAAGGTGGAAACTGCCTTTTCAAATACAATCTGATAGGCGCCTGTGCAAACCAACTCCTCCTGAGGTCTGGAGTCACAACCAGGGTGTGTGTGTGTGTTTTGGGGGATGGAGAGTACCTTCCTCTTTTAACACTTGTTCAATCTCCAACAGGACCAGGGTGACAAGGCGCTGTGGCCTAGTCAGGACACTTTCCTTTATGGTTTCATCCTTTCGCTCAAATACACAAGGCAATAAAACATGTACTGCCTGGCAAGCCGTCCTTACAAATATGCCATTCTTAAAATTCTCCCATTTTACTTACAAATTAAGTTGCAGCCAAGTCACACTGCCAACACTGTAACAGTGAAAATTTCACACTAGCTATTTCACTAATTATATTGAGAGACACCAAAGTCTGGGAATGCTAAAAGCTCATGGGGTAGGTGAAGAGTGTTATTTCTTTGAACTGGAGAATAAACAGTTTCCTCCCACAAATCAAAGCCCCAACTATATCACATTGATTTAATTCAACTGTAAAAACTCTTTTACCAATGATTTCAACTCACCTTCTTCAAATAATTGCTCTTGGCTCCAGTCATCAGTTACCTCTGAAACACTCCCAGTAGCTGGGTATAAATTTCTGCAGAGCTGTGAATGGTTAACATGTCCAGAATTCTTACGATGTACATTTGTTTTCAAGTGACCCCCTTGTCCCCTGCCAGATTTTTAAGCTTCAGAAAAATACATTTCATAAGTATTTACTACCTCCTCTGTAAATCCAGTGGTGCCAGGTCCAACAACTGCTGTCCAATAAGTGGGATTCAGAAGGGAATTGATTCAGTGGGACGGAAGCACACTGCGGCAGAACACACATGTACCTTTTCATCAGGCTTTGGGTGAGCCCTAAGCCACAACCAGAAACATGGGCCAGCCCCTTGTCCACCTAATCCTGTTGGGTCCACCTTCTGGAAAATGGCATAGAACGAGGCTCTAATCATATACCCATACCCAGCTAGTCTCCTAACCACAGCGAGTTCACTTTATAGAGAGAAGACGACCATAAAGAATCTAATGGCTCAAAGTTAGTCGAGTGCCTCTGATGTGTCAGGAACTGCTTTCAGTCATTTGCATGTTATATTTCACTTAATCCTCAGAACAAGACTTATATGGGAGAAAAAAATATTAATTTTCTGTTACAGTTAAGAAAACCAGTCACACACCGGGTAAATGCTGGAGCCGGGCCTTGAACTCTTGAGAGTCTAACTCCAGAACCTGCTCTTAACTATAGAAACTATACAGCAATGTAGCAATTATCAGAATTGCTTATTTTCAGAGAGGAGGGTAGGCAACAATCATAAACTGTCCCAAACCACACATAACCTACAAAGATTTCTGCAATTTCAACACCTATTCACAGGTTCAGTGTCCCAAGCACTGTGGAAGGTACAGGAAAAATGAAATGAATCTGAAAGTTCTAACTGCTGCGGCGCTCACAGCCCAAAGGTGGAAACTGCCTTTTCAAATACAATCTGATAGGCCCCTGTGCAAACCAACTCCTCCTGAGGTCTGGAGTCACAACCAGGGTGTGTGTGTGTGTTTTGGGGGATGGAGAGTACCTTCCTCTTTTAACACTTGTTCAATCTCCAACAGGACCAGGGTGACAAGGCGCTGTGGCCTAGTCAGGACACTTTCCTTTATGGTTTCATCCTTTCGCTCAAATACACAAGGCAATAAAACATGTACTGCCTGGCAAGCCGTCCTTACAAATATGCCATTCTTAAAATTCTCCCATTTTACTTACAAATTAAGTTGCAGCCAAGTCACACTGCCAACACTGTAACAGTGAAAATTTCACACTAGCTATTTCACTAATTATATTGAGAAACACCAAAGTCTGGGAATGCTAAAAGCTCATGGGGTAGGTGAAGAGTGTTATTTCTTTGAACTGGAGAATAAACAGTTTCCTCCCACAAATCAAAGCCCCAACTATATCACATTGATTTAATTCAACTGTAAAAACTCTAATTAGTGGTTTCATAAAATGACTAATTACATCTCCCTGGATTCAGACAGTTTCTGCCATCTCACTTAAAGAGCCCAGGAGCTGTGTAATCAAACAACCCACCCACTGGAAGGAGAATGCTAATTAGCATTGTTGATTGGTGACACAAGTTATAATATTTTTCCAGCAACATTGTAAAATTTATAAACACATCAGTGAAAACGCCAGATTCTTTACAGCTTGCTAGCTTTTGGAAGAAGTGTCTAAAAATACATGCATTTCCAACCACAGCCCCCTCAAAGGGGTTTAACAAAATGCACGTGTCAGCTACACAATCATCATGATAAAGCACTCTAACGTCTCTTCACGAGCAGCTAAACGAGCTCACAACACCTTCTCGGGTGGGCCTTTTACCTGGTTTGAAGCTGTGAAAACTGAGCCACGGACTTCTCGGCTCCAAGTCTCACCAGCTCATCTCCCGGCCGCCAGGCCACGGCTCCGCCCCACTCCTGCCTCCGCCACCGACGCGTTTAAATTTTTATAAAGCTTCACACTTCTCTGGACGCGTTTGCTCGGGGCAGTTCAAAGCCTGTAGGAGGAAATAAGGTCCTGCCCGTGGCGAAGGCTGCCCCGGTGCGGTAAGATCGCCTCCAACCGGGACGCCTCGGGCAGAGACTTGCCGGACACCTCCTGCTCCACCCCGGCGTTTTTGAAAGTAAACTACCTGCCTGTTGCGCTCTCTGAAGCGCAACCGGACTCGCGCCCCCGCCTCCCCCCGGCCTCCTGGGCCGGTTCCATTCTGGAAGCGAGGTGGAAACACAGGCCAGCTCTGTGCTGATTTCTGGCCCTGGGTCGGGCGGGCCCCCGGGCGCGAGATGTTCCCGGGTCGAGCTCCGCAGCGGGGTGGGAACCACGGAGCGCGCCCGGCTCCCGGGGAGCGCAGGGCGCCCCGACCCCGCCTCGCACGGCGGGTTCCTCCGCCCGGGTGCCTGTACGAATGCTCGGCCACTCCCTGCCGGCCGGGACGCGCACCCCAAAGTACAGCCTGGGGAGAAGGGAGCGTCCGAGGCGTGGGAAGGGAATGCTCGGACCGAGAAAGTGGGGTGCGCGGGGAGCGGAGCGGGAGGGGCGCAGCACGCGCGGATGGGAGAGGACTGGGGTCCCGGGAAGCACGGCTCGCGCTGCGGTCCGTGGGAGAGGAGGGGGCTCCCGGCCAGAAGCAGGGGGAGGGCAGTGAACCGGGGTCGGAGTCCCGGGTGGGGCTGCGGGAGGAGGACGCAGGGGCTAGCGGGGTCCCAGGTTCGGGTGGGGGCGTCTTCCCGCGGAAGGTCTGCACCCCGCGCCTGCCGCTCAGCCGCGGCCGGCCTCCGGCGGGACTCACCTCCGCGCCGGCCGTGCGGGCGCCGCGGCCCGCAGTCTCGGCTCGCAGCGGCCCCGGCTCTGCGGCCTGCGCTGGGCTCCTGTAGAGGCAGAGCCCCGCCGCCGCCGCCGCCGCCGCTGCACTGCTGCTTTCCGCTTCCTGTCCCGGCGCCGCCCCGCAGCCCGAGCCCAGCCCTGCGAGCCCGGCGCGGCCGCGAGCCAAGAGCAGCGAGCGCGGCCGGCCGCGCGGCGGGCCCAGCCCACCTGCAGCGGAGGGCGGGGCCAGGCTGGCGTCTCCCCAACCCCCAGGAGCCCGGCGCCCCGAACACACACACGCACACGCACACACTCTCGCGCAAGCACACGCGTTCTCACACACACCCCATGGGCTGACCACACACACACACACACATTCACATATCACAGACACATGGGCAGAGATTGACCCCTACCCACTTGTTCAAGGGTTTGCCTGATGGGTCTGAGGGTAAAGAATCCGCCTGCAATGAGGGGAACCTGAGTTCGATCCCTGGATTGGGAAGATCCCCTGGAGGAGGGCATGGCAACCCACTCCATTATTCTTGCCTGGAGAATCCCCATGGACAGAGGAGCCTGGTGGGCTACAGTCCATGGAGTCACGGAGAGTCGGAGTGAAAAATTAAGCACAGCACTTGCTCAAGCTCACACCCTCACGCACACACAGACTCACAATCATACACAAAAATTCAAGCCCATTTGTGCACGCCGGAGCCCCAACACACGTATATTTGCATAGCAGCCCAGGGACTAAACCGCCCCCCTCCACACACATATACACACTTAAATACACATATTCCAAGAATTAGCCCACAAATATCCATATATGCATGCATCTCAAACAACATACACACTCACACTTAAACTCACACACAGCCCAGGAAATAACCCCACATGTAACCATACACACCCAGACCCCCTATGGGCCCCCAAAGCTAACTCTGCCTCTCCTCCTCCACTTAACAGAGTGGTGACTGCCCCTCAGTCCCAGTCTCCTAGAAACTACTAGAAGAGCACACCTCTGAAGGCAGGCAGCCCCAGGTTCCAGTCCAGTTCAACCAGGTCTGTTTCTAAGTCTTTGTTTCCCTGTCTGAAAAGCAGAGAAGATGATAAAGCCAGCCTTGCAGGATAGTGGTGAGGATTATGAAAAGTGGCTGGTCCCTGGAGGCACTACACAATTGCCAACTATTCAGAGGAACATTTACACTCTTCTTACTTAGTTGTCTGGTGTGGGTGGACAGGGTCAGGGATCCATGTGGAGAGTCCAGAATCTTGCTGGGACCCACAGCACTTTCCATGGCAGTGCTCACCAGTAGGGGTGGTGTCTAATGAAGCAGCGTGGGCAGTTGGGTGGTGAAACACACCCATGCTGGACTAGCCTTAGTTGTGGAACTTCAGCCTCTAAAGCCCTCACTCTCCCCTCGCCACCTCTTCCGCATCCTCCCCAACCCTCTTTCTCTCTCCTATATATATTTCTTGAGGACATAATATGTTCCATGTAGGTGATCTTCGCACAGCCCCAACACCCCACCAGCTCTAATGTTCACTCTAAGGGGTGTAAGGCGTCAACCACCGCCACCCCCCCAACCTCCTACCTGTCTCCTGAGGGCAGCCAGCTTCCTAGGGGTAAAGCCTGTTGTCTCTCCACCTGAATTAGTGCTCAGGGGCAGAAATGTAGAGCTTTGTAAAAACATGTCTCTTTCATCTTTAAAATGTAGACCCTTCAAAGTTGCAACAGGCCAGGGATCTCCAATTCTGGTTACGATACACCTGAATAGCCCCCATGTGAGCTACAGATCCTCAGTGGGTTCCCATGAGAAGCGATTTTAATTCCCATTGGTGTATTATGTCTAGCTACCTTACCATGTGGATGCTTTTGTCGCAAAGAGGGGTAGTGCAAAATAAACCCTTTTTAAAGATAAATTCACCTATAAATGCCATCTATTGCTTGTTTTTATCTAACAATCTCAAGTATTCGAGTTGAAAAAATTCTCAGGATTGAATTTTCTGTGTAACCCAGCTCCCATTATCTGTTACAAAGTGGGTCAGCCATATCCTAGGGTCTGGCTTATTCAGCTCTTGCCTAGACTCGAGTGCTCCGGCTTAGCCTTAATCATTAAAAAAAAAAAAAAAAGGTAATACTGGGGACTCAATCTGCCACTCCTTGGTCTTATTATTTACACCAAACTCATTTGGGGAATTGGGGTACTATGTACTGGGTGCTCTCAAAACAACAGTGTGACTAATTCCACAATCATGCATGTGTATCTCCATTCCTCCTCACTCTTGCAAACCCTAGAATGCTACCCAAGAAAGTTTTTCCTGTCTACCAATGCTTTCTCTTACGTAAAGCCTTCTCCAGTTCTCCCAAACAGAAAATATTTTCTTTCCCTCATTTGAATTCTCTGGATTTTTATGTTCACCTTCTACCTTGTATTGGTTATTTTATCTCACTCCTCAATAATGTGTAAATGCTGTCTTTATCTCTTTCCTATCAGATATTTGCTCATAGTAGTCATTTTGAAAAATACTTAGCAAATGAATGAACAACTATAAAATACCACTTGCCCTGGGAAATTAATAATCTAATCAGGGAATAGTCTAATTGGAAAGTTATGACATGTGCACATAAAGATTGTTGTTGTCGAGTCACCAAGTTTTGTCTGACTCTTTTGCGACCTTATGGGCTGCAGTCTGCCAGACTCCTCTGTCCATTGGATTTCCCAGGCAAGGATACTGGAATGGGATACTTTCCTTCTCTAGGGCATCTTTCTTACCAAAGGATGGAACCCGAGTCTCCTGCATTAGCAGGCAGATTCTTTACTGCTGAGCCACATGAGAAGCCTGAACATAAAGATAATTAACAACAAAAGAATATGTAAAATGCACTATTGGAACACTTTTTAAGAAGTCACTTATTCAGCATCAAGAATTCTGAATATACTTGAAAAACAGGAGTTGAGAAAGGCTTGTGATCAACCAAGTCGACTGCATAAAGTTATGCTTTAAAACAGAATGACTTTATATATAAGATTGTCTCTTGCCCTTACTTAGACACTGTTTATGTGTAGTTCACAAATATTTCTAATAAACTTCATTGTCTGATTCCTAAGCCCACTGTAGATTAGAAACACATTAAAAGAGAACAGGAGGTGACCTCAGGAGACCCCAGGAACTGTAAAGGGGGAGGGTCATTACAAAGATTGTTTAACTCCAAAACACATACTCTTTCCTTTCACTAGTTTCTCCTCTTGATACATTACCATAGCATAGAATACTGATGACCCTGAGTTATAAAAGTTTGATGTATATTCTGTAGATAGTACTTTATATAAGAAGACAGGGAAGATACTGAAAAAAATTAGATTTCCATCCAAAATGTTTGAGAAGTTTAAAAGGGCTGATTCTCTTTTTTTTTTAATTATTTATTGATTTCTGGTTGCACTGGGTTTTCATCGCTGAATGCAGGCTTTCTCTAGTTGCGGCAAGTAAGAACTACTCTTCGTTGTGGTGTGCCAGTTTCTCGTGGCGGTGGCTTCTTGCATTGCGGAGCACAGGCACTAGGCTCTTGAGCTTAGTAGTTGCTGCACACAGGCTCAGTAGCTGTGGTGCATGGGCTTAGTTGCTCTAAGGCATGTGGAATCCTCCCAGACCGGGCATCGAACCCCTGTTCCCTGCATTGGCAGGTGGACTCCTATCCACTCAACCACCAGGAAAGTCCAAAATACTGATTCTTTAAAAGTCCTTTTTATG
Organism: Cephalophus harveyi; assembly: GCA_006410635.1. Classification (NCBI taxonomy): domain Eukaryota; kingdom Metazoa; phylum Chordata; class Mammalia; order Artiodactyla; family Bovidae; genus Cephalophus; species Cephalophus harveyi. Next base: position 195,366 of record SJYT01080772.1, on the reverse strand, counting down.
TAAAATACGGAGAAATACACATAAAAATATGCATGCACGTGTAAAATACACATACAGAGGCATGTGTAATACCTGTTTATATGTTAATAATGTCAGTGATAAAAATACGAAAATAATGTCTTGTGTTATGTTTAATGTCTTGTTTAATGTTTATAAGAAAATAATGTCTTGATGAAAGTGAAAGAGGAGAGTGAAAAAGTTGGCTTAACACTCAGCTTCAGAAAACTAAGATCATGGCACCTGGTTCCATCACTTCATGGCAAATAGATGGGTAAACAATGGAAACAGTGACAGACTTTATTTTTGGGGCTCCAAAATCACTGCAGATAGTGACTGCAGCCGTGAAATTAAAAAATGCTTGCTCCTTGGAAGAAAAGCTATGACCAACCTAGACAGTATATTTAAAAGCAAAGATATTACTTTGCCAACAAAGGTCCCTCTAGTCAAGGCTATGGTTTTTCCATTAGTCATGTATGGATGTGAGAGTTTGACTATAAAGAAATCTGAGTGCCAAAGAATTGATGCTTTTGAACTGTGTTATTGGAGAAGACTCTTGAGAGTCCCTTGGATTGCAAGGAGTCCAACCAAGGAAATCAGTCCTGAATATTCATTGGAAGGACTGATGCTGAAGCTGAAACTCCAATCTTTTGGCCACCTGATGAGAAGAACTGACTTATTGGAAAAGACCCTGATGCTGTGAAAGATTGAAGGTGGGAGGAGAAGGGGACAACAGAGGATGAGATAGTTGGATGCCATCACTGACTTGATGGACATGAGTTTGAGTAAGCTCTGGGAGTTGGTGATGGACAGGGAAGCCTGGCATGCTGCAGTCCATGGGGTCGCAGAGTCAGACACAACTGCGTGACCGAACTGAACTGAACTGAATGTCAGTGATGAGGTGTTAAAATAAGGGATATTAAAAGACTTCCCTGGTGGTCCAGTGGTTAAGACTCCTCACTGCCAATGCAAGTGGTGTGGGTTTGATCCCTGGTCACAGAACTAAGATCCCAAATGCTGCAGCCAAAAACTATGGGTTATTAGTGCCCACGAGGAGAGTCTGAATGGTCAGGGTCAAATTGTCCATGAGGTCATGGAAAGAAAAAAATGGAAAAGAGGGAAGAAAGAAGTAGAATGAGCATAAGTGGAGGACAGTGGCTGCAACAGTGATTGGTTTATCTCAAGCGCTTGCTTAATAAATCTGATTTGAATAAATGAGTAAATAGTATTTCTATTTGGAGTCTGGGCAGGGGTGTGGAGATACAGTCAAGGGCATGAGGAGAGGAGTTAATCTTAAGATAAGGGCTTGTGCTGAGACATGGAGGATTCAGCACTGAGTGACTAGGATTAGAAGTTTGAGAACTTCAAATCCAACTCTAGTGTCTGAACTTTTAAAAACGGGCTAGTAACATAATAAAGTATTCATCCATCCACCCATTCATTCAAAAACACATACTTAATACCTTCTAGAGGCAGGCAATGTATGAGCTACTGGGGATACAAAGGTAGATAATGTATCTTTGATCTGTGATTTAACGATTTAGTCAAAAATCTTTATTGAGCTCTTACTTTGTGCCAGTCACTATTCTAGGCTCTGGGATACATCAAAATAGACCAAAGCTTCTGCCCTGGTGGAGTTTATATTCTAGAGGGGGGAGATGGACAAACAAGCGGCACGTATATCACGTGAGATGGTTTAGCAAGGGCTCAGGAGAGAACAAAGTTGGATGAGGCATGGCGGTGGGGCGCTGTGTGCACCTCACTGTCCTGGAGGATCTTGGGCTGCTGGGCGAGACTGCAGCTTCAGCAGAGGCTCGAGGTGGAAGAGGAGAGTGCTGGGACCAGGACCCGAGCAGCCTGGAGAAGCCGCTGCGTCGCTTCACCCAGCCGTGAGCCTGGGAGCAGACCTTGAAGGATGAGTATTTGACAGATAAAGAGGGAGGAAGCATTCTGGGCACAGGCACAGAAGTGTGACAGAGTGTATCTAGGAAGCCGAGTCTGGTGGGGGTGCATAGACTGATGCGCTGAAGCAGAGTGGGGGCAGGGTGGCCCAGGAGGCCAGCTGGGAGCTGCAGGTCTGGAGGGATGAGGCAATGGAATGCCGCTGGTGTCAGGGAGAACGGGAAGGAAGCATTGAAGCAGCAGAGCTCCTCAGAGGACTGTGGGCAATTTGGCCAGGGGAGAGCAGAAGGGAGGAAGCAGGACTGGGATGAGTGGAGGGGGATGGCACGATCTGGAAAAGAGAGGCAGAGTGCAGAGCTCTCAGGGCTTTATATGGTGGGCTTAAAACTGTGGATTTTATCCGGGAGGCAATAGGAAGCCATTGATTGAAAATCTTAACAGAGACGAATAAGATGAGTTGACTTCATGTTTTGGAGAGTGGCTTCCCGGGGAAAAAGTGAAGGCAGAGGGACCCTTTAGGAGAAACAAAGGAAACCTGATGTGACAGTTGGGCCTGAGTTATTGCAGCCTTTGTAGGCACATATCAGTCATAATTGGGGAACAGAGCAGAAGAAGTTCCATGAGAAAAAGCAAGTTCAGTCTCAGGTATGTTGAGGGCAAGTGCCTTTGGGAGGTGCAGGTACAAACAATATTAGGTCACTTTATGAAGCATTTATTAAGTACCAACCCTGTGCTGAGTATTTTACAGGTTTTGATCCATCCTTCACTGCAACCCGTGTTTTAGGGATTATATCATCTGCGTTTTACAGAGAAGGAAGCTCAGGCATAGAAAGGGTGGCAGGAGATCATGAAGCTGCCGACAGGTGGGGCCAGGCTTTGACCTCAGATGGGCTGACCACAGACTCCCCTCCTTTAATCCGTCAGCAATGCCACGTCTTGGCAGTGCGCGTTTACAACTCTGGAGGAGATCAGCTACTGACAATGAATATGGCTTTCAGAGACTACACGTGGTTGACAGTACAGTAGAGAAAACAGCAAGAGGTGGGTAGAAGCAGGCAGAATGTGTGAGGCAGCGAGATATGACAGGGACATGTGCAGGTGATGGGTCATTGCTGTCTCGCTTCAACATAGAAAACCTTGAAGCCTGTTTATAGACCAGGGAGAAGAAATCTTAAATTTCAAAATTTAAGAAGGGAGGAGTAACTTAGGAGATGGGTGGAAGGACCAATTTTGGAAAGGCGCAGACAGAGGTGAGCCAGAGGTGAGTTCAAGGGCATTTCGTAGGAAGCAAGAGGCTCTAACAGAGCCTGGGAGGCCAGGAGATGGAGTCGGGCCAGAGAGAGGTGTATCTGATAGCTTCTCAGGGGCCCTTGGAGCCTCTGATAGCCACTGAGATGGAAATCACAGAAAACGTACATTCCCTACTTTGTGCACACCATTTGGATGGACAAACAGACTCTAATGGCCTCTAAGGGACCCCAGACATTGTCTTCTCTATAGTCTCTTCCATGTCTAAGAATTGTCATATTCAATGTGTTGTTTGAGGTGAGTGTGGGATGTCTAAATAGTCTAAATAGAGACTTGAAAAAGGAGAGGAAATGGTGGGACTTTCTGTTAAATAGCTTTGGGGGGCTTGGGATGTAGTCTGTGGACAAGAAAGGAAATGTGCTCTGTATAAAGTGATCAGGCCCAGGGGGACCTGAAGGAGCAGCCAAGATCCCTGGGCCAAGTGCACTAACACCCCAGTGGGGCCGGGTGTCAGCGTTGACGCTGCTCTGCAGGCCTGGGGGTGGGCAGCCTGCTCCCAGCCCCAGTGGCTCTCATTGCCTGGGGGGCTGGGAGGCAGCGCGATGTCAGGTAGAATTCAGATTCCAGAAGCAGGATGCTGCCCAGGCTTCAGTCAGCCCCTCCTTTTCACTGGTTATCAGTGGAAAGGAGAGAAGCCAGGGGCAGAGAGCCCGAAAAAGACACCAGTCCGTGCACATGACCTTGGGCCTTCTAAGCATTCCCAAGGCGATTCCACTCGCCGGGGCAGGGCAAAGGATCGCACTCAAGGCCAACCGTGGAGAGGGATGGGCTGGCTAATCGTGCCTACTGGGGACTGGTAGTTTCTTCTGCTTTGTTGTTTTTAATCTGGGGTGTCATCGTCAGTAATTCATTACCTATTTATGAGAAGCACTTGAATAACACCTCATGCACCGCGTTAAGCTAATTACTTGGACTGACACCAGGTGGCATTGTTTCCTGAAGGTGATGTCTGGTGGGGGTGCATAGACTGATGCGCTGAAGCAGAGTGGGGGCAGGGTGGCCCAGGAGGCCAGCTGGGAGCTGCAGGTCTGGAGGGATGAGGCAATGGAATGCCGCTGGTGTCAGGGAGAACGGGAAGGAAGCATTGAAGCAGCAGAGCTCCTCAGAGGACTGTGGGCAATTTGGCCAGGGGAGAGCAGAAGGGAGGAAGCAGGACTGGGATGAGTGGAGGGGGATGGCACGATCTGGAAAAGAGAGGCAGAGTGCAGAGCTCTCAGGGCTTTATATGGTGGGCTTAAAACTGTGGATTTTATCCGGGAGGCAATAGGAAGCCATTGATTGAAAATCTTAACAGAGACGAATAAGATGAGTTGACTTCATGTTTTGGAGAGTGGCTTCCCGGGGAAAAAGTGAAGGCAGAGGGACCCTTTAGGAGAAACAAAGGAAACCTGATGTGACAGTTGGGCCTGAGTTATTGCAGCCTTTGTAGGCACATATCAGTCATAATTGGGGAACAGAGCAGAAGAAGTTCCATGAGAAAAAGCAAGTACAGTCTCAGGTATGTTGAGGGCAAGTGCCTTTGGGAGGTGCAGGTACAAACAATATTAGGTCACTTTATGAAGCATTTATTAAGTACCAACCCTGTGCTGAGTATTTTACAGGTTTTGATCCATCCTTCACTGCAACCCGTGTTTTAGGGATTATATCATCTGCGTTTTACAGAGAAGGAAGCTCAGGCATAGAAAGGGTGGCAGGAGATCATGAAGCTGCCGACAGGTGGGGCCAGGCTTTGACCTCAGATGGGCTGACCACAGACTCCCCTCCTTTAATCCGTCAGCAATGCCACGTCTTGGCAGTGCGCGTTTACAACTCTGGAGGAGATCAGCTACTGACAATGAATATGGCTTTCAGAGACTACACGTGGTTGACAGTACAGTAGAGAAAACAGCAAGAGGTGGGTAGAAGCAGGCAGAATGTGTGAGGCAGCGAGATATGACAGGGACATGTGCAGGTGATGGGTCATTGCTGTCTCGCTTCAACATAGAAAACCTTGAAGCCTGTTTATAGACCAGGGAGAAGAAATCTTAAATTTCAAAATTTAAGAAGGGAGGAGTAACTTAGGAGATGGGTGGAAGGACCAGTTTTGGAAAGGCGCAGACAGAGGTGAGCCAGAGGTGAGTTCAAGGGCATTTCGTAGGAAGCAAGAGGCTCTAACAGAGCCTGGGAGGCCAGGAGATGGAGTCGGGCCAGAGAGAGGTGTATCTGATAGCTTCTCAGGGGCCCTTGGAGCCTCTGATAGCCACTGAGATGGAAATCACAGAAAACGTACATTCCCTACTTTGTGCACACCATTTGGATGGACAAACAGACTCTAATGGCCTCTAAGGGACCCCAGACATTGTCTTCTCTATAGTCTCTTCCATGTCTAAGAATTGTCATATTCAATGTGTTGTTTGAGGTGAGTGTGGGATGTCTAAATAGTCTAAATAGAGACTTGAAAAAGGAGAGGAAATGGTGGGACTTTCTGTTAAATAGCTTTGGGGGGCTTGGGATGTAGTCTGTGGACAAGAAAGGAAATGTGCTCTGTATAAAGTGATCAGGCCCAGGGGGACCTGAAGGAGCAGCCAAGATCCCTGGGCCAAGTGCACTAACACCCCAGTGGGGCCGGGTGTCAGCGTTGACGCTGCTCTGCAGGCCTGGGGGTGGGCAGCCTGCTCCCAGCCCCAGTGGCTCTCATTGCCTGGGGGGCTGGGAGGCAGCGCGATGTCAGGTAGAATTCAGATTCCAGAAGCAGGATGCTGCCCAGGCTTCAGTCAGCCCCTCCTTTTCACTGGTTATCAGTGGAAAGGAGAGAAGCCAGGGGCAGAGAGCCCGAAAAAGACACCAGTCCGTGCACATGACCTTGGGCCTTCTAAGCATTCCCAAGGCGATTCCACTCGCCGGGGCAGGGCAAAGGATCGCACTCAAGGCCAACCGTGGAGAGGGATGGGCTGGCTAATCGTGCCTACTGGGGACTGGTAGTTTCTTCTGCTTTGTTGTTTTTAATCTGGGGTGTCATCGTCAGTAATTCATTACCTATTTATGAGAAGCACTTGAATAACACCTCACGCACCGCGTTAAGCTAATTACTTGGACTGACACCAGGTGGCATTGTTTCCTGAAGGTGAACCAGCCTCTGCTGCTGCTGGCCTGGGCTCATTCTCTCTGGGGAGACACAGGTGTGTAAGGAAGAGCGCCCCCCCCCCACCCCCACCCCACCCACGCCGGTCCCCACCACTACCACCTTGGCTTCTGGCCCACAGCCGGATCCACTCCCTGCAAGTCAAGAACCGTCTCCATGGTTGCCGCAGAAGGGGAGAGCCTCATCGAGTCAGCAAAAGACAGCAACATTAATCCATCTTAGTGATCAGGGTTTGAGCTAATCGTGCCTTTTTATTTTCTACATTTCTGATGCTTTGACATCTGGGGGCCTTGCTGCCCCAGGAGAGCCTGCCCGCCTCAGGGCTAGCTAATTCCTAGAGGTGGTTAATACTCACAAGCAATGTTCCTCATAAGCAAAACAACCCATCCAGAGCTCGTATCCAGCCTCCTGCCTAATCCGGCTCTCACACTCAGGACCACTATCCATCTTCCCTAATCACCCCAGTGTAGGGTACTGGACAAGTAGAGACAGCCCCAGCATCCCAGATGCTGCTGAAATTATTCAGACTAGCCATCCTAAGCCTGCTTACCCTGCCTCGCTTGTTCCTTTTCACAAAAATAAAGGCTCCTGCCCATGTGTTCCTCCCACTCTCCCCACCTCCTGGCTGACCCTGGTGCTTCTCTATGTGACTCTGCATGGTGTAGGGTACCCCTTCCTCTTGGAATTACCTTCCTAAAGGCAATTGTCCCTTTATCTCTTGGCCTTATTATACCTGAATAGTAATAAAACCTACATTTTAAAGCGGGGTCTCTATTGTAACTGTGCTCATTTGTGAACCATATGAATGATCAGGCAGAGAGAAGGAATTAGTGTTTATTGTGCTTTTTTATTGTGTGGTAGGCATTTTAATAGTCATTTAAGTCTATTATTTAATAGTATTTTCCTGGAAATTCTATAAGTTAGATATTTTACAAAAACTCAAACAATTTGAAGTGGCATTTCCAAGGTCACAGAGGCTAAATCCAGGCCTTCTGGTTCCCAGCCAGGCTTTCCCACTGCACTAGTCATGGCTAATGAAGACAGATATTTTCTTGCTGTTTCTTTATTCCTTCTTCCCTTGTCTGATCAATGATCACTGCACACCCCATCCTCTACCACTTTTCTTTCCTTCCACCTTTCCCTTTGAAGTGAAGTCAAGTGTTAGTCTCTCAGTCGTGTCCGACTCTTTGTGACCCCATGCATTATAGCCCACAAGGCTCCTCTGTCCATGGAATTCTCCAGGCAAGAATACTGGAATGGGCTGCCATTTCCTTCTCCAGGGGATCTTTCCAATCCAGGGATCAAACCTGGGTCTCTCATACTGCAGGCCGATTCTTTACTGTCTGAGCCACCAGGGAAGTCAACCTTTTTCATTGTCTATCTTTTATCTATCTATCTACTTATTTATGTATAGGAAGCGGTTTATTTTCCATCAACCTGTTTCCATTTTTTAGAGTTTATGGAAGATCAAACTAAAGACCACTTAGTGGTGTTTGTATCCATTCAGTGGCCTGAGAAGTGGGACCTGTGAAACCAGTCCTCAGTGATGAGCTAAGCACTCTGCTTTTAAGTTGGGAATAGCTGAATACGCACCCAGGGTCCCTGTGCCTTCAGGCCAGTCTGGACTCAGGTTGAGTAGTAGTGACCTTGGGAGCTGGAGCCGTCCGTTCACCTGAAATCTCTCCTTGGTCACAGCCTTTTCAGCTGAGCCTGCTCTTCCTTTTCAATTTCTTCAGGATCCCTTAGAAGCAGAGATCCGGGATAATTTCTGATGGGTGTTTACAGGAGGTGGTGCCATGTATGCCCAGAACTTCCCGGGCCAGCACCCAGCACATCAGACCCACTGAGTGGGCCCTCTTGTTGCACCCCAGGATGGCAATGTCCGCATAATGCAGAGGAGAGTCTGTGAGAGGCTGGTGTCAGCCCTGGGATCAGTAACCACTGGTAGTCTCGGCTCCCTGAGGGCTGCCTGGATCTGGTTAGTGCAGGTTCCAGGAGTGGAGGGCTCACAATAAGAGAGGCTTCAGTGGCAGCAGCAAACTTGCACACAACTCTCTGGCCAGTGTTCCTGGGGAATATGACACTGGCATCAGCCAGGTTTCCAGTGACAGCAATGATGAGAGCTGCCAACAGAAGTTTTACCCAAGTTCTCTCCAGTTTTATGTTGTAGGTGCCACGGGGATTCCTTTTGTAGATGTACTGTTCAATTTGTAAGTCAAGGTTTATGCTACCTAAGTGAGTTTCTGCTGCAAGGAATTTGAAGCCATCCTTCTTTATTTACAGGACGTCAAGGACTCCCTTTAAGTTATTATGGAAATGCTGAAAATGCCGGATGGATCCCTGTCTGAGTAGTGCAGACAGGCCCTACCTTTCCCTTTAAAGAAAAAACTTCCTTGCCAGTGTTAGTTGTTATGTGTTTTTCAGCTATGTGAAAAGTTGAAAGACACATTGTAAATTCCATCATATGATAAATTTTTTTCTTTTGAGTACAAAAACTTTAAGTTCTGAATTTAAAAATTATTTTGACAATTTAAGTTCAGTAATAAAATTTCAAACATATGGTTTGTTTTAAATGCTTTTTTAAAACACCAGGTCCAAGGTAGATTAACAGGTCTGGATTTATGCTCCCATATGAAGTAATCTTAAATTCTGATAAAATATATGAAATAACAGATTTCAGGAAGTTGGATCATGTAACAGAAGACAGATCCCTGAGATGAAGGGGACCAACTGGGTAATCCCCACTGTTGCCCTAACTTGCTGCCTAAAGAGAGTTTTCAGGCCGTGGCACAGGGAAGACGGAACCAGTCAGACCCTAGTGGGATTCCTGCAGTGAAGGGGGAGAGCTAGGGTTTAAGGAGGCAGAGCAACAGAGGTGAGAAAGCTCCAAGTAAAGAGAACTCTAGAAAAACAGAGGCTTCCCTTGAGTATTCGGTTAAGTTCTGTTCAGCACATGCATGTGAGGAAAGAATCCTTTGAATCGATTAAAGGGGGCAATACTAGAGTCACACAGTAAATAGTACCTGTTATGACCAGCCAGGCTGGCACACCTCATAATCTATAAAGTGTTGGGTAGTATAATTGGACTGGTCTTGCCTCAGTAGCGGGGGTGAAAAAACACCCTGGATTAAATGCTGCTCTGGTTGTGCCAAACAAAGCTTAAAAGCAAGACCTGAAATCGTCAAACTGTTTCCAAGTATTTTGTGTTCCAAACAAAGGTCAAGAGTATTTATGAAATACACAAATATGCAGCATCCAGTAAAGTACAATAACTAGGATCCTGTAAAAATTACCAAACATATAAAGAAGCAGAAGAATGTTGCTTATAAGGAGGAGGGAAATCTATTATTTGAAATCTATCAACTGACACAGATGATAGAATCAGTAGAACAAACAAAAACCTCTTCAAAACAGTAATTCAAAAAGCTAGGGGTGGCACATCTATTATGCAAAACAGTATGAAGTTTCTTTTAAAAACTAGATATAGAGCTACCATATGATCTAGCAATTGCACTCCTGGGTATCTATCCAAAGAAAACTATAATTTGAAAAGACACATGTACCCCAATGTTCACTGTAGCACTATTTACAATAGCCAGGACACAGGCGCAACTTAAATGTCCATCAACAGAGGAATGGAAAAAGAAGAGGTACATAAATACTACACATACATATATACTATACTATACACACATATAGCATATATATTCTATGTAAGTATATAATGGAATATTACTCAGCTATAAAAAAGAATGAAATAATGCCATTTGCAGAGATTTAAATGAACTTAAAGATTGTTATACTGAGTGGAATAAGTCAGACAGAGAAAGACAAATATAGTATAATATCACTTACATGTGAAATCTAAAAAAATAGTACAAATGAAACTATTTACAAAGCAGAAGTAGAATCACAGACATAGAAAGAAAACTTATGGTTATCAAGGATTAAAGGGGAGGAGAGAGATAAATTGGGAGATTGGGATTTATATAAACACACTACTCTATAAAATAAATATTAATAACTAATAAAAACACACTGTATAAGCATAGGGACTTCTACTCAATATTCTGTAATGACCTATATGGGAATAGAATCTAAAAGAAAGTGGATATATGTATATATATAACTGATTCACTTTGGATAGCAGAAGCTAACACAACAATTAAGTACACCACAATAAAAATTAATTTTAAAAAGCTCGGGGGGGAAATTAAGCATGATAACAAGAGAAATGGATGCTATAAAAGAAATTCAAGTTGAGCTTCTGGAGATGAAAACTATAATGTCTGAAATAAAAAATATACCAACTAGAATTAACAGGATTAACAAAAGATTAGACATTGTTGGAACAAAGATTAGTGAACTCAGAAAAACTCATGTGAACTCATAGCATTATGAGTGAACACATAGCATTAGAAACTGTCCAAATTTGTTAACCCACTTCACTTTCACTTTTCACTTTCATGCATTGGAGAAGGAAATGGCAACCCACTCCAGTGTTCTTGCCTGGAGAATCCCAGGGACGGGGGAGCCTGTTGCGCTGCTGTCTGTGGGGTCGCACAGAGTCGAACACGACTGAAGTGACTTGGCAGCCGCAATGTGCAATGTATAACCTGTTGTTAATCCTGTCCAGCGTACTTTTCCATTTTTTGGTTTTCATCCTTAAAGTTTTATTCATGTCTCTTTCATATTGTCCGTGTTTCTACTTAAAATTTTGAAACTATGAAATTCAGTTATAATCACTATTTTAATGTCCTTGTCAGCGAAAGTTAACATCTGTATCAATTCTCTGTCATTTTCAAATGGTTGATTGATTGATTTCCCCTCATTATGGTTATATTTTTCTGCCCTTCGAATGCCTGCAGGGTGGGAGGTAGGAGAAGGGAGGGAGGTTCAAGAGGGAGAGGACATACGTATACCTATGACTGATTCATGCTGATGTATGGCAGAAACAAACACAATATTTTAAAGCAATTATCCTTCAATTAAAAATAAATACATTAAAAAAATAAATATTTAGGAATAAATCTAAAATGAGATCATAGAAATTGAAATCTAAATGATGAAAAAAATAAACTAGTTTGTTGAATATATGAATAAATCTCTGAAAATCTCTTTCATGTAGAATATATTTCTCATAATAAATAGAATATATATTTTTAATGTGATTTTTTCATGTAAAAAAAGAAATGAATGTCTAACACTTTTTTACTGGATACTAGACATGGTGAATTGTCTTGTTGGATGTTAGATAGTTTTGCATTCCTTTAAATATTCCTGAGCATTGCTTTGGGATGCAGTGAGAGTTACTTGGAAGTTGCTTAATCCTTTTAGGTCCTCATTTTAAAACACTTTATGTCGGACCAGGGTCATGTTTACTCTAAGCTAGTTGCTTACCAACACCAAGGAAGACATTTGTGAGTACACTCCCCAACACCCCACGGGTTATGACGCAGGACGGGCGCTCTCTGTAGCTAGTGTGAGTGCCACGTACTTTCCCCTCTCCTTCTTGTGAGTGATCCTTTCCTTAGTCTCAATACTCTCCTCACATCAGCGCACTCATCACTATTGTACAAGTCTTTAAAGGGACTCTCAGCATCTCCGAGCAGCCCTCTCCTGTCTGGTACTCTCTATGATAAACTCAAGCTTAGTTGTTCTGGACATTCAGAGCAATGGCTCCTTATCTCATGTGCTGTTCTGGGACTTTCTGGGTTTGCCTTTCCTAACCACAGTAGGCCCAGGGAAGTAAGCCTGGGTAATCATAGGCTTCATCTTGTTTGTTCCCTGTCTACCAGGGATCACTGTCCTCTGTCACCTCATGTGAAATGTCTCAAACATCATTTTGTCCAGTTTTAAAATTTCAGGCAGGAGGATAAACTTGGTCACCGTTATTTCATCTTAGTTAAAAGTATAAATAGAACTGGGTGATTTACAAGTAATTTAATTATTGATGTGGTTGGCTTTATATCTACTGGGTTGCTAGCTGTTTTCTGTTTGATTTGTTCTTTTCCCTTTTTTCTTTTCCTGATTTCATTTGTGTTAATTATTTCTTTGTGATTTCATTTTATATCCATTATTAATTAATTCATTGCTTTTTTAAAAGACTGTCTTTTAGAGCAGTTTTAAATTCATAGGAAAATAAAGAAGAAGATATGGAGATGTCCCATGTATTCTATGTATGTACACCATACATGCTTAGTCTTCCCTGTTATCAATATCCTATATCAGAGTGATCGATTTGTTATAACTGATGAATCTATAATGACACATCATCATTACCCAAAGTCCATAACTTACTTTAGGATTCACTCTTGGTGTTGCAAATTTCAGCAAGTGTTTGGACAAGTGTATAGTGACATGTGGGCTTCCCTGGTGGCTCAGACTAAAGTAAAGAATCAGCCTGCAATGCAGGAGACCTGGATTCAATCCCTGGGTCAGGAAGATCCCCTGGAGAAGAGAATGGCTACCCACTCCAGTGTTCTTGCCTGGAGAACTCCAGGGACAGAGGAGCCTGGCAGGCTACAGTCCCTGGGGTCACAAAGAGTCAGACACAACTGAGCAACTAACATTTACTCTCATAGTGATATGTATTTATTGTTATGGTATCATACAGAATATTTTCACTCCCCTAACAATGCTTGGTGCACTGACTATTCATCTGTCCCCAACCCTTGACTGGTTATTTTACTGTCTACAGTTTTACCTTTTCCAAAATGTCATCTAGTTGGAATCATATAGCTATATACAGACATAACTCTTTTAGATTGGTCTATTTCACTTAACAATATACTTTTATGGTTCCCACAGATCTTTTCACAGCTTGATAGCTCAGTTCTTATTAGTATAGGGTAATATTCCATTGTCTGGATTTACCACAGTTTATCCATTCACCTACTGAAGAACACTTTGGTTGTTTGCAAGTTTTCACAGTTATGAATAAACATCTGTGTTCAGGTTTTTGTGTAGGCATATATTTTTAACTCCAAGTAAATACCAAGGAGCACAATTATTGTATCATATGGTAAGAGTATGTTTAGTTTCATGAGGAATTGCCACATTGTCTTCCAAAGTGACTGCATCATCTTCCATTCCCACAAGTAATGTATGAGAGTTCTTCATCCTCCATAGCGCTTCGTGTTGTCAGAGTTCTGGGCTGTGGCCATTCTCACAGGTGTGTGGTGGTGTCTTGTTTCAATTTGCATTTCCTAACTGCAGATGGTGACTGCAGCGTGAAATTAAAAGACGCTTACTCCTTGGAAGAAAAGTTATGACCAACCTAGATAGCATTGAAAAGCAGAGACATTACTTTGACAACAAAGATCTGTCTAGTCAAGGCTATGGTTTTCCCTGTGGTCATGTATGGATGTGAGAGTTGGACTGTGAAGAAGGCTGAGCGCTGAAGAATTGATGCTTTTCAACTGTGGTGCTAGAGAAGACTCTTGAGAGTCCCTTGGACTGCAAGGAGATCCAACCAGTCCATTCTGAAGGAGATCAGCCCTGGGATTTCTTTGGAGGGAATGATGCTGAAGCTGAAACTCCAGTACTTTGGCCACCTCATACGAAGAGTTGACTCATTGGAAAAGACTCTGATGCTGGGAGGGATTAGGGGCAGGAGGAGAAGGGGATGACAGAGGATGAGATGGCTGGATGGCATCATGGACTTGAAGAACCTGAGTTTGAGTGAACTCCGGGAGTTGGTGATGGACAGGGAGGCCTGGCGTGCTGCGATTCATGGGGTCGCAAAGAGTCAGACACAACTGAGCGACTGAACTGAACTGAACTGAAGTGATATATGAGGTAGAGCATCTTCACATATGCTTTTTCGCCATCTGCATGGCAGTGCTGGAGTGTCTTTGGCCAATTTTCTAATGGGTTTTTTTTTGTCTTCTTGTTGTTGACTTTTACTAGTTTGTGTATATTTTGAGTAACAGTCCTTTATCAGATATGCCTTTTGCAAACATTTTCCTCCAGTCTGTGGCTTGTGTTTTCATTACCTTGACCTTATCTTTCACAGAGCAGAAATTTTAAAATGAAGTCCAGCTTATCAATTATTTCTTTCACGGATTGTGCCCTTGTTGTTGTGTCTAAGTCATCACCATATCCCAGTTGTCTAGGTTTTCTCCTGTTATCTTCCAGGAGTTTATAGTTCTGTGTTTTACACTGAGGTCTTTAACCCATTTGAGTCAATTTTTGTGAAGGGTGACCTGTGTCTAGATTGATCTTTTTTGCAAGTGGATGTCCAGTTGTTTCAGGGCCATTTGTTGAAGAGACTGTTTGCTCCGGTGTATTGCCTTTGATCCTTTATTAAAGACCAGTTGACTGTATTCATTCGGTCAACTTCTGGGCCCTCTATTTTGTTCCATTGATCTATCTCTTTCTAATCACGCAGTTTTCTTAGCGTCAGTGTAGAATTCTGGACCCAAGATCTCTCTTGCTGTCCCTGGGGGAAGAAGATTTTTACTCCTTCTCTTCTTCTAGCAGTGATGGCTCTTTGCCTATTTCCTGGGGGGAGAGTTTCCTATATTCTCCCAAGAAACATGGGTTTTACTCCTCCTCTTCTCCCAGAAGCTATGCATCTAGAGGGTGCACTCTCTCTTCCTCACTAGCTTAAGGCTTTTGCTTCCTAAGAGAAAAGGATCCAGAGAAGCAAGCAGGGCTTTGAGCCTGTCCCACTCAGCCCCCATTACCTTCTTCCCTCCTGTGTCAGAGGAGACTCATCAATCTGCTGTCCTGACTCCATTCTTTCTTGTGAGTACCGAGGAAAGGCTCAGAAAGAAGCACTTACAAGTGAAGGGAGCTCTCCTGGTGTCTAGGGCCCCCACTATTCCAGACTGATGTGCTGACCCACTCTTGGCCTCCAAGAATGTGTTAAGCTCTTAGTTTACTTTTTAATTGTTTGCTTAGCAGCCTCCTCATTCTCCTAGGCTCTGCCAAAGGGGAGACACTGTGTGCATCCCACCTTGCCTTCAGTGGACTTCTTCCTCCTTAGAATTTGGTTTACCTAGTTGCCTTGTTAACACAGATCACTTGGGGGCTCAGAAAAGGTATAATTTTAAAGCTTATCCAGCTTTTCCTAATGGTTTGGATGGAAATACCTTTCTTTCCAGCTCTCTTCATCCTGAGAGAAAAGCTCATTTTCCTCACATTGAATTCACTCTTTTCCTTAATGGCCAGAAGAGATGAATTTCCTGTTCCACACAGAGGAGACTGGGGTCTTGGAGAGGTTATGCTCCTCAACTGGCAGGTGGTGATGCTGGGGCTCCTCAGCTACCAGCAACCTGTGAGGTCCTCACTGAGGTGGAGAGGCAGGAGGAAGCAGCAGAGAGCCTGGGAGCCCTGGGAGGTGAGAGGGCGTGTGGAATAGAGGCTGCCCAGCAGGCGAGATTCCATATATTCACACCTTAGTTGGAAGCAAGAATCCGGCTATCAAGCAAAACCAAAAGTTTAGCTGGGTGGCTTTCTGAAACATCACTGGCCAGGAATTGATCCATCCAGGGTAGGGGAAGGAGGATTGTGGAGGACGGTGCTGAAGCACCATCAAAGCTCTGCTCTGTGCTTAGGATCCAGGACCATGCCTCACTCTGCCTCCTCCACTGCCTGCCCACCTGACCTTTGTAGCTGTAGCTTTGAGGTTTGTAGCTGAGCTTTGTAGCTCCTCCACTCCCAATCTTCTCCACATTCATCCACAATGCAGACCCACTAGCCAATTTACAGTTTCTCAAAAATACCCCTTCCTTTCTGGACATTATCGACTTCAAGGTGTTCCCCAAACCTGTAGTGCCCTACCCAACTACCACCCAGTGCCCCCAGTTCTCCCCATCCGAAGCTGAGTATGGGGGAACAGTTCTGTGCGAATGTTTGCATCCACGAGAGTGAGGAAGGCACCTGTGGGCATCATGTGCGTGAAATGAAAGAAAGGCTGTGGATTGAATGGCAGGAGAAGGGCACTTCAACAAAGGTGAGGGAGGGTCCTGAGGATACTCCAGGGGAGGAGAGGCAAAAATGGGATCGTGGATTCTATAATAATTCTAGAGCAGCCCTGGAGAGATGTCTCATCCATCGGCACTACTGTTCTGGTTAAGATGTAAGTGTCTAGCTGCAAGTGAGACAGAGTTAGCACGCAAGGTAGCAATGACAGCTCTTGTTGGGGATTCTCTTCCAAGCTGACTGCATAAAGAGGTACCCTGTGGGGCTGCCTGCTGCAGACATAGTAGGGGCATCTAGGTGAATGACTTGAGGGGTTGGAGAAGGTCTAATGCCAGAGTGGATGAAATCTCACTGATAGGGATTCAATATTTTACCATGTCCTCCAACCCATGTCATTTAAAGTGCAAATCTTGCTAAGAAGGGTGATATGTTTGATTCCTTTGGTCTGGTTTTATGTGAACAGCAAGGGCTTTGAACCCTTTAGAACTGAGTTCAAATCCTGACTCTACCATTTACCAGCCATGAATGCTGTGAACCTTTTGTTTTTTACTTTGGAACTCTTCTGCACATTTATTTCCTCTTTGGTACAATGAGGATAATAACACTCATCTTACAAGTATGTGAGGATGAAGTGAGGTGTGAACCTAAAATGCCTCACAGACCATTTGCCACAAGAATCATCCATTCACCCATTCATTCAGCCAATGTTGATTGAGCACCTACTAAGTGCCAGGCACTGCTCTACATGCTGGGGATTCAACAGTGAATAGAGCAAATTCCCCACCATCATGGAGCTTGTGTTCTAGAATAGAGTGATAAAAAAGTGAATAAACAGGTAACTATATATCAGATTGTAAGTGCTCTGGGGAGGGTCTTCCCCCTTGGCTCAGCAGGTAAAGAATCTACCTGCAATGCAGGAGATGCAGGAGACACAGGCTTGATTCCTGGGTCAGAAAGATCCCCTGGAGGAGAGCACGGCAACCCGCTCCAATGTTCTTGCCTGGAGAATCCAATGGACACTGGAGCCTGGCGGGCTATGGGCCATAGCATCTCAGAGAGTCAGACACGACGGAGGTGACTTAGCACGCATGCACGCGAGTGCTCCAGGGAGCAGCAGAGCAAAGGAGCAGGAAGTGAGGGAAAGGGGCACCATGACAGTCTCGTGCGGGGTGCTCAAAGACCTCTTTCTCGAGGTGGTATTTGAGCAGGGCCTGAAGGAAGTGGGGGGAGTGAGCGGCAAAGATCTGGGGAGAGAGTCGGTGGAGGAGGAAGAGTGAACAAAGGCCTGGAGCCTGGGGCAGACTGGGCATGTGTGAGCAATAAGGGAGGGCAGGAGCAGAGTGAGGAAGGGGAGCCGGGTGAGGGGAGGGGGAACCGAAGGAGCTCTGTGTCCTGTAGGACTTGTGGGCTCTGGTGAGAACCACAGCTTTTCCCTGAGATGGGGGCTGTGGGAAGCGGGTAAGAGAGGGTGGTGCAGCCCCGTGTCCAGCCTGGGTGTTGCATGGAGAGTAGGCTGCACAGTTGGGAAAGGTGTAGACGCCAGGAGACCATTCAGGAAGCCACTGTGACCGATGGAAATGCTGCCTAGGACCTTGGCTGAACTGTGCGGGTGGTGAGAATAGATCAGATCCTGGATAGAAAGTGGAGTTGACAGGATGTGCTGATGAATGGAACATAGTGTGAGAGAGACAGCAAGGGGCACTCCAAGTTGTTTAACTAAAGCAACCACAAGGACCAATGTGTCAGTAACTGAAACGAGGAAGTTGAAGAGGGTGGGCTTTGAGTTGGTTTTGGATATGTTTGGTTGGACACACAAGTAGACAGATGGATGTGTGAGCCTGGGGTGCAGAGGAGAGGTTAAGGCTGGAGATAGCAGTGGGCAGACAGAGGTAGGGTAGTGTGTGACGACCATCTCTTCTTTTGTTCCATGTAGGTGTGTCTGCAGGCAGGCATATAGAAGGCTCTGGAAGGAGGGCAGGGTTCCGACAGTTGACATGCAAGTTCCACCCCTTCCCCTGCTCTGTGTTTTTGCAGGTGATTCTCTTCCCAGGAGGCATAACGGTAAAGAATCCTCCTGCCAACATGGGAGATGCGGTTTCAATCCCTGGGTCAGAAAGATCTCCTGGAGAAGGAAACGGCAACCCACTCCAGTGTTCTTGCCTGGAGAATTCCATGGACGGGGAGCCTGGCAGGCTAAGGTCTATGGGGTTGCAAGAGTCGGACACGACTGAGCAACTGAGCATGCACACACACTCTTCTTTGAGCTCATTTGTTTGTCCGTAGGGAAGGAGCTGGGCCAGCTTGTGTTAAGGTCTGACACGCCATGGCTCTGTGAGTCTCATGGAGATTCAAACATGCTTAGTAGAAGAGGCAGCGCAGCAAGCCATCCATGACTTGTGTGGGTCCATCTGTCAGCTATTTACCTGGAAAGCAGGAGGAGAGGTCCTGGGCTTAGAACCCACAGAGGCAGGCGCTAAGTGCAGGGCTGAGGGCCCGTCTGGAAGGATGGGGTGCTGCTCTTCAGGGCAGAAGATGGGCCTTGCACCGCTGCCCAGAGCCACTCCAAAAGCGGGCTTCCTGCACCTGCTCTCCAGGAGCCTGGCCATTGTCCCAGCTGCTGACTGGCCTGTTCGTTTTGCAACTCAGACATAAAAGTTCCATTTTCCTAAGAGAATTGACTGCCTTTCCTACAGGAGGCCATCTCTCTGCCTGGAAGCGCTGATCACAACCCAGCTGCACAATTAGGTGCAGGCTTCCGGTCCTACAACGAACTGCAGGAAGTAGTTCTTTGGCCGGAAACCCCCCAGTCTGTGATTGGTGGCCCCTCAGAGAGTGTCCTAATGAGGCGGAAACTTCACTCAGCCAAGAGAGAAATTAAACTGTGTCGTTAGCATTTCAAGTTGTCAAAAGGGGTGCACTTATGGAATAAATTATCATGAAATAAAACCGAAAAGCAGCCAAGTCAAATTAAGTGAGAATAGAAGTCAAATCATGGATACAGAGCAGGCTGGAATTTAAGGGAAAAGTGGTTGAGAATTAACCCAGTAAGTGACTCCTTGCCTGCTAGGATCTTGCTGGTCAGAGATGATGCCCACAGTCAAAGGCTAGAGCCCTAGGTCCAGGCCATTCATGGTGGAGAGTCAAAATGCCAACTCTATCGGTCTAAGGAAGGCAGAGACGAGGATGATCGAGGGTTTGGTGCTCAAAGCCTGGTGTGTGGAAGATTCACCTTTCAAACTGGCAGCATGCTGTGTCCATTGCCAGAGATTCAGCATGTGGCCTGGGATTCTATATGTGAACAAATGCCTCAGATGATTCTGCTTCAGGTGATCCTGGACCACCCTTGAAGAAACATATATAGGAGGGGAAGTTCCCGCTCAAGGAGGCTGGGGACAAAGGGAGGATTTCAGTGTTTTAGTAGCGGGTTTCGCTGACAGTGGAGACAGAAGCCTGGCCCTGGACAGACCAGCTAGGCAGCAGTAGGATCAGGTTGCTCATTAGGCCTATGCAGGCTCACCTCTGGTGGCCAAGTATTGGGTTCATGTCAATGAGACATACTCTTAGTTCCCCAATGATAGGCAGGGAGGTATTGTGGAAATGAGGAAGAAATGAAGGCAAGTGGAGGGGGTCTGTGACTCTGCCAGGGATGGACAGGGTAGGGAGAAGAGGACAACTGACAAGTTATATAAGTCAACATAATTTATGTGGGACATGTATGTATATTTGTGTTTCAACCATGTCTAACTTTGAAATTAAAGAGTTTTGTTGCCCAAAGCTTAATAAGCAAGAGTGTTACCACTGGTACTCCCTGGCTGAGTACAGAAGGACTTGTTTTTATTATTATTTTTTTTTAAATATAAATTTATTTATTTTAATTGGAGGTTAGTTACTTTACAATATTGTATTGGTTTTGCCATACATCAACATGAATCCGCCACAGGTATACACATGTTCCCCATCCGGAACCCTCTCCCTCCTCCCTCCCTGTACCATCCCTCTGGGTCGTCCCAGTGCACCAGCCCTGAGCATCCAGTATCATGCATTGAACCTGGACTGGCGATTCGTTTCATATATGATATTATACATGTTTCAATGCCATTCTCCCAAATCATCCCACCCTCACCCTCTCCCACAGAGTCCAAAAGACTGTTCTATATATCTGTGTCTCTTTTGCTGTCTCGCATACAGGGTTATCATTACCATCTTTCTAAATTCCATATATATGCGTTAGTATACTGTATTGGTGTTTTTCTTTCTGGCTTACTTCACTCTGTATAATAGGCTCCAGTTTCATCCACTTCATTAGAACTGATTCAAATGTATTCTTTTTAATGGCCGAGTAATACTCCATTGTGTATATGTACCACAGCTTTCTTATCCATTCATCTGCTGATGGACATCTAAGTTGCTTCCATGTCCTGGCTATTATAAACAGTGCTTCAATGAACACTGGGGTACACGTGTCTCTTTCAATTCTGGTTTCCTCGGTGTGTATGCCCAGCA
>SJYT01080772.1:160602-172123 GCA_006410635.1 Cephalophus harveyi | reverse complement strand
GGGAGATGGTGATGGACAGGGAGGCCTGGCGTGCTGCGATTCATGGGGTCGCAAAGAGTCGGACACGACTGAGCGACTGAACTGAACTGAAACTGAGCAAGTAACACTTTCACATTCTCTAGGGATGGGTTGGCATGGCATTTACTTTTCCTCTGATGTGGAGGAGGGTCGGCTCTCCTATGAGGATGTGTAAACTCCCTAGCCTGTGACTATGGATAGGGCCCCATTAGCTGGAGTGACCACCCCATGGAAGCTCATCACCTCCCCCCGTGCCAACACGTGCTCAGTCACTAAGTCATGTTAGACTCTTTGCAACTCCAAGAACTGTAACCCTCCAGACTCCTCTGTCCATGGGATTTTCCAGGCAAGAATACTGTGGTGGGTTGCCATTTCTGTCTCCAGGGGATCTTCCCAGCCAACACAGTACCCTAGAAAAAGTGGGCAATGAGACACCTAAGCAAGTAACAGAGAAGGAAGGTATAGACACATCTCAAATTAGTCAACTTTTGAACCGGCAGCTTGAATAAAGCCATTCAACAAAGATTGTAATTTTGTTTCCTTTGACTGAGTTTGCAGTTTATAATGCTAGACAGGTATAAAATAAATATAGAGATAATGAAATACTGGATGCAGAATGCTTTCTGGGAGGTTATATTGTGTGGGATTTGTAACGAGTCTTGAAATCTTTCTACTGCTTTATATGTGCTTTGTTTGCTTTTCTATTTTATGATGTTGGAAAATGGGTAAGAGAATCTGACACACCACATTTACAAGATTGATTTATTAATGTACAATTCTCGTAATTGTGGAGAATAATTTTGTTCTTGTTAAGTCTGCCATGACAGGAGTTTCAATTGCCTGTAAGAATTTAATATATATGAATTTGTGATTATATTTTCAAATGTCTAAGGAAGTATGATTAATTAAAAGATAAAATAAGTAAATGTTTAAGAAGGATTTAATCTGTTAAACTTGTTAGTTGACATTAATCAAAGAGCCAGTAGGAATAATTTTTATAATTCTTTTGAACTGTTGGATTTATATAGAAGAAATTGATTTGTAGATTGAGCTTGAAGGTTTAAGATAAACTAGGCTTTAAAAATTAAAACTTTGTTATATTGCATATTAGATATTGATTAAAAAAACCACAATGAACTGTAATTAGTATTTTCAAGGTACAAAGGTTTACTTTCTGCATATGAAGAGAAAAGAAATTATAGCCACATTCTCATTAAGCTTCTGAAGGATTGTTCCAAGTCTTGCCCCAAATTTGTTGTTATTGCCCTTATTAATTTCTGCCAACATTTTGAGTCAAAAATGATATTTCATTATTGCTTT
This sequence comes from Cephalophus harveyi, assembly GCA_006410635.1. Lineage (NCBI taxonomy): Eukaryota > Metazoa > Chordata > Mammalia > Artiodactyla > Bovidae > Cephalophus > Cephalophus harveyi. The sequence goes on along the minus strand of SJYT01080772.1, from coordinate 170,785 downwards.
AATTTACATTTCTGTGCTACAGAGTGGTTGAACATCTTGAACTAGACATTTATCATGGTCTCAGAATTTCTGCTAAAGCCTTAAAGCTAAAATCAGTAGGTGTTTAGGAATGTAAAGTGGTATAGTCACAGTAGAAAACTATATGGTGTTTCCTCAGAAAATTAAAAGTAGAACTACCATATGATCCAGCAATTCTACTTTTGGAAACTTATTCAAAGAAAATGAAAACACTAACTGGAAAAGATATATGTACCCCCATATTCATGCATCATTATTTATAATATCTATGATATGGAAACAACATATGTGTCCATAAGTGGATGAATAGATAAAATATTTTTATATATTATATAAATTAATGTATACTTATGTATATTAATCTGTGTATATGTGTGCTGAGTCTTTGTGACCCCATGGACTGTAGCCTGCCATGCTCCTCTGTCCATGGGATTTTCCCAGGCAAGAACACTGGAGTGGGTTGCCATTTCCTACTTCAGGGGAACTTCCCGACTCGGGGATCTAACCCACGTCTCTTTTGTCTCTTGCATCGGCAGGCAGATTCTTTACCACTGCACCACCTGGGAAGTCCATGTTAATATATATATAATTATATTATTTAAGCATAAAAAATAATGAAATATTGCTATTTGTGACACCATGGATGGAATTTGAAGGCTTTATGAGAAGTGAAAAAAGAGAAAGACAAATACTGTACAGTCTCACTTACACGTGGAATTCCCCTCCCCTCTCCAAACACCCAAAGCTCATAGATACAGGGAACAGATTGGTGGTTGCCAGAGGCAGGAGGACGGAGAGCTGGGCAAAATGAGTGAAGAAAGTCAAAGGCACAAACTTCCAGTTTTAAAGTATATAAGTCAAGGGGAGGTAATGTACAGCATGGCTACTGTAGTTAATAATATGTGTATTTGACAGTTGCTAACAGAGTACGTATTAAAAATTCTCATCACAAGAAAAAATTCTCTGTGTATGGGAAAGTCCTAGGACCTCCACTGTGCTCACTCACTCACTGGGTGAGTGACCCCCAGCACCCAGCTGGCTCCAAAGCCAAGGCCGATCCTGTGGGCACTCCAGCTCAGGCCTTAGACTAAAATGCCCTCCTTGCAACAAAATGGCAAATTCTTTCTTGAAGGGAGATCCAAACAGCACACTTCCATGGCTGCCACAGCAACCAGTGGGATTAAATTACATTTAAACTAGTGATGAAATATCCACTCCTTTCCCTAAGGCAGACGATGCTGTATTCTACAGGACTCCACAGAGGGGTCTCCAGCAAGACTGGACCCTAAGTTGCTTACGGCAGTAACCAGCATGATGGTGCTTGATTTTCCCTCCTTCCTTTGACTCTTTGCTAGTCCCTCACTTCTGGCCCTTGTGATCACTTGAGAAGCATACGAACCCTGGTCTCCCACTGCTTCTGTGGGAAGCCAGGCCGCGAGGCTGGCTGGCTGCGACTCCTAGTTCAAGAGCGCCCTCTTCTGTTGGCACTGTGGAGCTCAGGTTCTTGACGAGTGATAGCTTGTGAGCGGCGTCACCAGGGGCATGCCTCTGATTTTATGATACTCTCAGTTTCGGAGGCCACTGACATTCAGCGATTTCCTCTTGCTTTCCTTTTACTATCAAGCCTCCAAACGAAGTCTCCTCCTTCCAAATTACCCCCTTCTCCCCTAAAGAGCTTAAGGCTCCATACTTTCTCTGCTATTGTCAGGCCATCATCATTATCTTTTTAAATTTCATAAGGTATTTTCATTATTACTGTACTATATAGTCAATATTACTTAGATTTACTCACAACTTTTACTGTTTTATTGTCTCATTATTCTTTCTCACATATCAAGTATTTCTTCTGGAATAATTTTTCTTCTTTCTAAAGAATCCTCCAGATTTCTTTTTACTGATCATCTTTGGTGGTCAGCTCTTTTAGATTTTTGTTTGCCTAAAAGTTAATTTAGTTCATCTCTTTTTTTAAATCTTTGTATCTGAAAAATATTTTTATTGTTATATAATTCTAGTTATTTTTCCTCTCAGCAAATTGAAGATAGAACTCCATTATGTTCTATTGTTCATTATTATCTTTCAGTAAACAGTTATCTGTTTAGTTGTCAATTTTTATAGCCCATTTCTCTTTTCTCTGCTTTGAAGATTTTTTCCTTTGGTGTTCTATAGTCTTCATGTGGATTATTTTAAGAAATATTTTTATTTGTTTGGCTGCATTGGGTCTTAGTTGCAGCACTTGGCGTCTTTGATCTTCAGAGCAGAATGTGATCATTTTGTTGTTGTTATCACAGTAGCATGAGAACCCTTAGTTGTGACATGAGAGATCTAGTTCTCTGACCAGGGATTGAACCCTGGCTCCCTCCACTGGGAGTGTGGAGTCTTAGTCACTGGACCACCAGAGAAATCCCATGGATTTTTTAAAAAGTGTATTTTATTTAATAAACGTTTAGCCTTTTACTATGTATTAGATAATTTTAGGGCTTCCCTGGTGACTCAGCTGGTAAAGAATCTGCCTGCAATGTGGGAGACCTGGGTTCGATCCCTGGGTTGGGAGGATCCCCTGGAGTAGGGCTTGGCAACCTACTCCAGTATTCTTGCCTGGAGAATCCCATGAACAGAGGAGTCTGGCGGGCTACAATCCTTGTGGTTGCAGAATTGGACACAACTGAGTGACTAAGCATGGCACAGATATTTTAAAGCTTTTTGAATATTAACTAATTTAAATCTCAAAAAAAAAAAAAAAACATATTAGGTAGGTATTATTAAGTGTCTCTTCATATGAGGAGACTGAGGCCCAGAGACATTAGGTAACTTCCCTAAGGTTACATAGCTAGTAAGTGGTAGATCCATGATTTCAACCAGTGTAGTATGAAGGATGACAAAGAGACAGACTAAAGGATAATTTCAAGTTTTCTGGTTTGGTTTGGGAATATAGTGGTGCTGAAAAGATCTAAAGGAAGGAAAACGTGTTGTGATGATTAATTTTATATATCAACTATAGTGGGTCATAGGGTGCTCAGATGCTTGGTCAAGCCCTGCTCCCAGTAAAAAATCTGTATTAGTTCTCCAGAAAAACAGAAACAATAGGAAGCATCTATATCCGTGTCTCTATGTCTCTCTCTCTCTCTCGTTCTCTCTATGTATCTATCTCCCTATCTGACCCCCTCCCGCCTACACATTTGTTTATTTATAGTGAGGGACTGGCTCATGCGATTATGGAGGCTGAGAAGACCTGCACCGGTAGTTGTCAGGCTGGAGCCCCAGGAGAGCTGATGGTGTAGACCCTGTGCGAAGGCTGCAGTCTCAGCAACCAGGATGAGCTGATGCTTCAATTTGAGTCTGAAGGCAGGGAAACACTAACGTCCCACTTTGAAGGCAGTCAGGCAGGCTGCCGTCTACGGGGTCGCCCAGAGCGGACACAACTGAAGCAACTTAGCAGCAGCAGCAGCAGCAGCAGGCAGGAGGTGGTGCGGCAGTGGGCGCGTGCCTGTGGAGTTCACTGGTCCTGTCGTGTTCGCTTGCACCCTGGAGCAACTGGCTCCATACCACAGTGGAATGGCCTCTTGAAGACTCAATTTTGGTGCCCACCAGGGGACAGTATGTTGCAGGACCGGGCCATGGTTCTCCAGAAAGCTACAATAGACTCTGAGTCAGCACCCAATATACTGTGCTTTTCCTTCCATTGTCCAGATTCACAGATCCAGAAACTAGGGATGGGAATGGGGGTGGCACCGCTCACGATGACCCTCAGTGACCCACTAGCAAAACTTTTGCTTCCTGTTCCCATGATCTTATGCTCTGCTGGCATAGAGGTCTTAGTTCCAAAGGGAGGAATGCTTCCCCCAGAAGACACAACAACGATTCCATTGAACTGGGAGTTAAGACTGCCGCTCAGTCACTTTGAGCTCCTTGTGCCTCTGAATCAACAGGCAGAGAAGGGAATTACTGTGCTGGCTTACGTCACCTGGCTTGTGCCAAGGAGAAATTGGACAGTGACTCCACAATGGCTGTAAAGAGGAATATGTAGGAACTATGGGGGATTCCTTAAGGTACTTTGGAATGCATGGTAATACACTGTGATTAAAATCAATGAAAAATGACAGCTAGCCAATCCAGGCAGGACTATGAATGGCCTAAACTCTTCAGGAATGAAGGGTTGGGCCACCCTACCACGAAGGCAAAGGGAATATAGGATGAAGCAATAAATAGTGGAAGAAGATATATATTATACATATTCTAATATTTATCATAACATTATATAAAATGTCTATGTATAATATACGTAATCATTCAGTCACTCGGTTGTGTCTGACTCTTTGAGACCCCATGGACTGCAGCACATTAGGCCTCCTTGTCCATCACCAACTCCTGGAGTTTACTAAAACTCATGTCCATCAAGTCAGTGATGCCATCCAACCATCTCATCCTCTGTCATCCCCTTCTCCCACCTTCAATCTTTCCCAGCATCAGAATCTTTTCCAGTGAGTCAGTTCTTCAGATCAGGTGGCCAAAGAATTGGAGTTTCAGCTTCAGCATCAGTCCTTCCAAAGAATATAAAGGACTGATTTCCTTTAGGATGGACTGGTTGGATCTCCTTGCAGTCCAAGGGACTCTCAAGAGTCTTCTCCAACATCACAGTTCAAAAGCATCAATTCTTCGGTGCTCAGCTTTCTTTCTAGTCCAACTCTCACATCCATACATGACTACTGGAGAAACCGTAGCTTTGACTATGCGGACCTTTGTTGACAAAGTAATGTATGTGCTTTTTAATATGCTGTCTAGGTTGGCCATAACTTTTATTCCAAGGAGCAAGAGTCTTAATTTCATGGCTACAGTCACCATCTGCAGTGATTTTGGAGCCCCAGAAAATAAAATCTGTCACTGTTTCCATTGTTTTCCCATCTATTTGCCATGAAGTGATGGGACCAGATGCCATGATCTTAGTGTTCTGAATGTTGAGTTTTAAGCCAACTTTTTCACTCTCCTGTTTCACTTTCATCAAGAGGCTCTTAGTTGTTCTTCACTTTCTGCCATAAGGATGGTGTCATCTGCATGTCTGAGGTTATTGATATTTCTCCCGGCAATCTTGATTCCAGCCTGTGCTTCATCCAGCCCAGCATTTCTCATGATGTACTCTGCGTATAAGTTAAATAAGCAGGGTGACAATTTACANGAATCTCATTCCATAGTTCATCAGGCACTCTATCAGATCTAGTCCCTTAAATCTATTTCTCACTTCCACTGTATAATCATAAGGGATTTGATTTAGGTCATACCTGAATGGTCTAGCAGTTTTCCCTACTTTCTTCAATTTAAGTCTGAATTTGGTAATAAGGAGTTCATGATCTGAGCCGCAGTCAGCTCCTGGACTTGTTTTTGTTGACTGTATAGAGCTTCTCCATCTTTGGCTGCAAAGAATATAATCAAACTGATTTTGGTATTGACCATATGGTGATGTCCATGTGTAGAGTCTTCTCTTGTGTTGTTGGAAAAGGGTGTTTGCTATGACCAGTGCGTTCTTTTGGCATAACTCTATATTAGCCTTTGCCTTGCTTCATTCTGCATTCCAAGGCCAAATTTGCCTGCTACTCCAGGTGTTTCTTGACTTCCTACTTTTGCATTCCAGTCTCCTATAATGAAAAGGACATCTTTTGGGGGTATTAGGTCTACAAGGTCTTGTAGGTCTTCATAGAACCATTCAACTCCAGCTACTTCAGCATTACTTGCCAGGGCATAGACTTGGATTACTGTGATATTGAATGGTTTGCCTTGGAAATGAACAGAGATCATTCTGTCATTTTTGAGATTGCATCTGAGTACTGCATTTCAGACTTTTTTGTTTACTATGATGGCTACTCCATTTCTTCTAAGGTATTCTTGCCCAAAGTAGTAGATATAATGGTCGTCTGAATTAAATTCATCCATTCTAGTCCATTTTAGTTCATTGATTCCTAAAATGTCGATGTTCACTCTTGCCATCTCCTGTACGAGGGGTTAGTACACTTCCAGTTCTACATAGGATGATTATCTCGTGTGAGGTGGAACTATGACCTTCTTATTATCTTTATTTGGAGATTAAATATTGTTGAAGACGATGTGATAGGTGCTAAGTTAACAAGGGTGACCTTGTGGAACTCGCTTAATTTTTTCTGTCAACTTGACTGAGCCATGGGGTGGCCAGATATTGGTCAGACATTATTCTGGTGTTCTGTGAAGGTGTTTTTGAATAAGCTTAACATTTAAGCTGACGGACAGAGTAAAGTGGATTGCCCTCCCTATTGTGAATGGGCCTCATCCAATCAGTGGAAGGCTTGAATAGAATGGAAAAGACTGACCCTCCTCTAGATAAGAGAGGGTTGGGAATGCGGTACAGAGATTCAGAGATGACCACAGTGTATCTGTGTGTCTACTTCTAGTGACATTTATGAAGCCACCAGTCAAAAGCACAAGCCTGAAACGTAGGAGCTTTTGCTAAAGATTCAGATTTAGGATCGGCCAGCCTAGTTCTCAGAGAACCATGCAAATGTACATAACTGTCCCTGCAAAGCAGGACACTTAGAAAATACAATTCTTCACCAGAGTTGTTCTCAGTGTGTGGACCATAGGCCTTGTCTCACAAACATCTAAGGTACTAGTTAGAAAAGCACATTCATGGATTCCCTCCAAAATAACTGAGGTAAAGCCTCAGCAAGAGCCCAGGAGTCCTCATATTTAACAAGCATCCAAGTGATTTTGTGCACACCTGTTAGAGCGTCTGCTCAGGGAGAAAGCGGTTCGTTACTCACAGGGTGACAGGTGGCTCCTGGGCCAGTAGATGGCACCAAATCCACATGAAATCTTCAGTTCTGCGCATAATCCCTCGGCCAGTATATAAAAGGATTTACTTGTAAGAGACTTCTTTGGATTCTTTAGCAGAAATTCTGTAAGGATTTCTGCCAACCCATTCCTACAGTGAAGGAAAGACAAAGACTAAAATATGTACACTGACACTGGGTACACTGTGTACCCAGAAAGGTCTGCCCCAAAGAGCCTGGTATGATTGGCAGGGAGCAGGGAGAAGCCTCCTGATTGACTTGCTTCAGCCACACTCACTCCATCACCCGGGCCTGGGCGGGGGCGGGGAGGTTTACTGGGGGAGTTCTGCTCAGACCCAGTGAGCAGCAGAGCTGTGGAGAGCCGGGGCCTGCCCCCTCCCACCTGGGTGTCCATGTGCCCCCAGCACAGGCCAAGCTTCCAGATTCAGGGTCAGACACAGGGCCTGGCTTGCCCTCCAGAACCAGGGGACCCTGCACTCTCTCCCTCAGAAGCAGTGCCTCCATCCGTGTTAGAGGAGGGGGCCTGGGAAGGAAATATGAGATCTGGGGGGCCACAGGGCATGTGAAGAGAGGAGATGAGAGTACCACAAGCTGCTGCTGTTCACTCGCTCAGTCCTGTTTGACTCTTTGTGACCCCACGGGCTGAAGCATGCCAGGCTTCCCTGTCCTTCACCATCTCCTGGAGCTTGCTCAAACTCACGCCCATTGATGCCATCCAACCATCTATCTCATCCTCTGTCATCTCCTTCTCCTGCCTTCAATCTTTCCCAGCATCAGCGTCTTTTCCAATAAGCTGGGAAGAGGAGAAAACCACAGCTGAGAAGAGGGAGAAAACAGGGAGAGTGCCGTTAGGGACTCCTGAGAGGGAAGATACACCTGGACAGGGTGACGGAGACGGTTCAGGAGGGAGCAGGGTACATGGGAAGGGGCAGGGCTATGGAAAGCCAACGAGAGACGCGGATTGCAGCAGTGCTGGTGACAGTCGGGAAGGAGCCATTATCGTCCCAGGGCCAAGGTCAAGTGCAAGGGCAGTGACTGAAATCGAGAAGGACAGCTGGAGTTGCAGGAGAGAGCCAGGACTGAACGCCCCCACCTTGCCTTACTAGGGTCTCCACTGCCTGCTGCCTCCCATCTCTCTTCCTTGAATCTCCGTGCAGGCTTCTCTTCACACAGAGGGCAAGGGGAGCCTTTGATGCTGGTGCCAAGTTCCCTTTGCACGAGGGTAGGGGAGCCTTTGATGCTGGTGTCAAGTTCAGCCAAGGCAGAGGGCAGAGAGGAGAAGGCAGAACAGGGATCCTGGAGGAACAAGGCCCAGCACCAGCCCATGTTTCTACAAGCAGTCCACGTCCCATCAGGTTCAGCGTGCTCCTTCTGACACACGCTGCACATCCCCTCGCTTCCACCCTGGCCCAGAGAGGACCACACAGGACAGTGAGGAGAGGGGAAGCGGGGCCGGGAGGGCCTGAGTCTGCCAGGGAACCAGAAGCCTGAAACATGACCCCATAGTATCTCCAAATGTGGCCATGCAGTTGGGGCTTTCTTGTTAAAAAGAACCAATGAATAATGTATAAATTGCCCTTTCATGACCCCATTCTGGCACGTATCCATTTCTTAAAAATACAACAGAAACTTCAAGAAACAGAAGTAGATGGGGCCTTTCTTGGCTGTGGGAGGTCCTGCTCCAGAGGGTCACAGAGGATTTGAAACAAAGCAGGTGCCCGTGTAGGTGACTTCTAGCGTGCATCCCCTGCTCCACCCCTCTGAGGGAGCCCCTTGAGTTAGGAGACACCCACGAAACAGATTCTGGTCCACCCACGAAGCAGAGGTGGAGCGGGCTTGGGCCTGCCAGGGGCTTCCTCCACGTGGGTGGCTGGCTCTTCTCCAACACAGGGCCTCAGTGGAGGTCCACCCAAGAGGCTGAGCCTCGCAGCCCAGCTTCTCCACTGCCAAACCACACACACACACACATATACATACACAATTCCAGGGTACGCTGCAGAATCTTCTCCATACACCAACTCCTAGGCTGGGTGCAGAGTCACCAGGGGCATCAGAGCCTCAGAGTCTCAGAAACACACACTAAGCTAGCGAAAACCTTTAAACTCTGGACTCCAACCTCCAGAAGGAGAAGGCTCTGCAGGCAGAAGTGGCCGCTAAGGATTACAGATGTGTTTAGGGAACACAGAGAGGTCAGCTGCTTATTAACTTGCTGCTAGCACAGGCACTGGCACTCTGGGATGCAGAGAGGCCGTGGTAACAATACCAGAGCCAGCACTGACTTCTGGCCAGGAACCAGAAGTTATCAGACAACCCAGACTGTGGATATCGCTTTTCTCGCTCCACAGATAAGAAAACAGAGGGTTGACAGAGGTAGGGTAACTTGCTGGCTCACAAGGGAGTAAGGGATGGAAGATTCCAGAATTAGATCTGTCTCCCCAGCTTTTTTAACACCAGGGTTTCATGTCCCCACTCCTGGAGGATAAGGCGAGGGAGAGAGGTAAAGGAGGGTCTAGCAGCAAGCCCCAAAATAGGTCAAAGTGGCTAAGAGGTAGCATTACTGAGAGTCTAAATCTGAGCTCCCTCCTCAATTTTAAAATCCAGTCTCTTGAAATCTCCATCAGACACTCTCTCTTCTTAGCTGCAAGTTTTCTCTCTCTTGCTTCCTGCCCTTCTTTTGTGTTCATCTGCCATGTGATACCATGTCTTGAGCTCTGCTCCAGGCCTGCTTGTTGTTATTGCTGAGTCACTCAGCAGTGTCTGACTCTTTGCAACCCCATGGACTAAAGCATGCCAGTCTTCCCTGTCCTTCACTGTCTCCTGGAGTTTGCTCAAGCTCATGTCCATTGAGTCGATGATACCATCCAACCATCTCATCCTCTGTCATCTCCTTCTCTTCCTGTCTTCAATTTTTCCCAGCAGCTGGGTCTTTTCCAATGAGTCAGATCTTTACATCAGGTGGCCAAAGTATTGAAGTTTCAGCTTCAGCATCAGTCCTTACAATGAATGTTCAGGGTTGATTTCCTTTAGTATTGACAGGTTTGATCTCCTTGCAGTTCAAGGGACTCTCAAGAGTCTTCTCCAACACCACAGTTCAAATGGATCAATTCTTCAGCACTCAGCTTCTTTATAGTTCAATTCTCACATCCGTACATGACTACTGGAAAAACCACTGGATAATGAAAATGCAAAAGTGGTTTGAGAATTGTGGAAGGAGAATTCTCTCTCTGGAGGAAGAGCTGGGAAGGCTTTCTTGAAGAGAAGGAATTTTAATTGGGTCTAGAAGGATGTTTGGGTTTGGTGTGGGAATCCTTCTGATAGAGAAGTAGAGTTAGGGACTTTAGGTGGAGTAAAGA
>SJYT01080772.1:144578-159032 GCA_006410635.1 Cephalophus harveyi | reverse complement strand
AACTAAAAAGCCTCTTGATGAAAGTGAAAGAGGAGAGTGAAAAAGTTGGCTTGAAGCTCAACATTCAGAAAACTTAGATCATGGCATCGGGTCCCATCACTTCATGGGAAATAGATGGGGAAACGGTGGAAACAGTGACAGACTGTTTTTGGGGGCTCCAAAATCACTGCAGATGGTGACTGCAGCCATGAAATTAAAAGATGCTTACTCCTTGGAAGAAAAGTTATGACCAACCTAGAGAGCATATTCAAAAGCAGAGACATTACTTTGCCAACTAAAGTCCGTCTAGTCAAGACTATGGTTTTTCCAGTAGTCATGTCTGGATGTGAGCATTGAACTGTGAAGAAAGCTGAGCACTGAAGAAGTGATGCTTTTGAACTGTGGTGTTGGAGAAGACTCTTGAGAGTCCCTTGGACTGCAAGGAGAACCAACCAGTCCATTCTGAAGGAGATCAGTCCTGGGATTTCTTTGGAAGGAATGATGCTAAAGCTGAAACTCCAGTACTTTGGCCACCTCATGCGAAGAGTTGACTCATTGGAAAAGGCTCTGATGCTGGGAGGGATTGGGGGCAGGAGAAGAAGGGGACGACAGAGGATGAGATGGCTGGATGGCATCACGGACTAGATGGACATGAGTGAGTGAACTCTGGGAGTTGGTGATGGACAGGGAGACCTGGCGTGCTGTGATTCATGGGGTAGCAAAGAGTTGGACACGACTGAGTGACTGGACTGAACTGAACTGATAGTGAAAAAAAAGGAAGGCTTCAGGTGTGTCCTGATTGGAGGCTGTTGACCTGGAGAAACTGGAGGTGACAAACTAAGTTGGAACTGGGGCCAAAATTCAGAAAGCTGTCAGTTATTATTTTTTAACTTTATATTATTATTTTATTACCCTGGCCATTTGGGGCTGGTTGCTACAGGAATTATCATTTGACTTCTTGAACAGGTTGCTATAGAAAACAGGTTGGCTTCCTAGGCTGGTTGCTGCGGCTTATGGGTCAGAGTTCTACTTCCATATATAGTCTGACTTTACTCCATTGCTGTATTCAGTCTCCCATCATCATTTACAGATAGCTTTTGTCTCATTCAGTTGCTTGAAGTCTCTTTGTAAGCTATAGGTCAACATTTGTGTCTTCAGCAAAGGATAGTCTAAGACCCCAGCTTGTGGAGATGAACTTTACTACATCCTACAAACAACTGACGCCTCAAAGATTAATCTCTTAGGTCCAGGCTTCTGTGCTGGCTCTGCTTAGACAACTTTCAGACAACAGCAAGGTTTTCAGAACTGTCATTCAGTTGCTTGAAGTCTCTTTGTAAGCTATAGGTCAACATTTGTGTCTTCAGCAAAGGATAGTCTAAGACCCCAGCTTGTGGAGATGAACTTTACTACATCCTACAAACAACTGACGCCTCAAAGATTAATCTCTTAGGTCCAGGCTTCTGTGCTGGCTCTGCTTAGACAACTTTCAGACAACAGCAAGGTTTTCAGAACTGCTTTTAGTTCAGAAACAGTTTCACGAAAGCAAGCTACTAACCCAAGATCCAACAGAACAAGAATTAATGACATAAGAATGAGCAGACTAATGGAAAACATGTCTGTGACTATTCAGTTTGAATACTGTTGATATCATTTTATGGTTTATCTTCCATGTGTATAAGGACGTCCTTTCTCTTTCTTCCTAAATGTCCCATAATCCAAATCAATTTAGTAAACTTGACTTTTGTAAACTGAAATAAAACATTTAAAAATGGTATCTGATTATCCCTGGATCCCAAAACATAAGTTTTGAATTCTGACTTTCCTTGCTTTCCAAGATGATGCATTTACTTGCATACACTCTTACCAGGACATAATTGGACAAATAGATTGTGCAACCAAGACCTTAGCTAAAATGTCACGTTTGAGAATGATCCTCACAGAATTAGGTATGACCAGCCTCTTTTAAGGAACAAAGGCTGACTTTACTCATCAAACCAATGCCTACAAAGCCCTACTAGGACTATAAGTTGGGTTCCTGACTTCTAGGTTCCCATTCTCACATATGGTAAAGAAGGTCACTTCCTGGAAAGCCAGAAACGTTTGTCACTTTGGGGTACCTGGAGAAGAGAGGAATTTCTTTTACTTTGTGGATTATGCAGATAGAGTCTGGTGGAGAGAGTTTTTCCACTTTGGCTTTCTAACATACTCTTTCAGTTCAGTTCAGTCGCTCAGTCGTTTCCGACTCTGTGACCCCATGAATCGCAGCACGCCAGGCCTCCCTGTCCATCACCAACTCCCGGAGTTCACTCAAACTCACGTCCATCGAGTTGGTGATGCCATCCAGCCATCTCATCCTCTGTTGTCCCCTTCTCCTCCTGCCCCCAATCCCTCCCAGCATCAGGGTCTTTTCCAATGAGTCAACTGTTCACATGAGGTGGCCAAAATATTGGAGTTTCAGCTTCAGTATCAGTCCTTCTAATGAACACCCAGGACTAATCTCCTTCAGGGTGGACTGGTTGGATCTCCTTGCAGTCCAAGGGACTCTCAAGAGTCTTCTCCAACACCACAGTTTCAAAAACATCAATTTTTTGGTGATCAGCTTTCTTCATAGCCCAACTCTCACTTGAGAGGTCAGCTGCTTATTAACTTGCTGCTAGCACAGGCACTGGCACTCTGGGATGCAGAGAGGCCGTGGTAACAATACAAGAGCCAGCACTGACTTCTGGCCAGGAACCAGAAGTTATCAGACAACCCAGACTGTGGATATCACTTTTCTCGCTCCACAGATAAGAAAACAGAGGGTTGTCATAGGTGGGGTAACTTTCTGGCTCACAAGGGAGTAAGGAATGGAAGATTCCAGAATCAGATCTGTCTCCCCAGCTTTTTTAACACCAGGGTTTCGTAAGGATAAGGAGAGGAAAGAGGTAAAGGAGGGTCTAGCAGCAAGCCCCAAAATAGGTCAAAGTGGCTAAGAGGTAGCGTTACTGAGAGCCTAAATCTGAGCTCCCTCCTCAATTTTAAAATCCAGTCTCTTGAAATCTCCATCAGACACTGTCTCTTCTTAGCCACAAGTTTTCTCTCTTGCTTCCTGCCCTTCTTTTGTGTTCATCTGCCATGTGATACCATGTCTTGAGCTCTGCTCCAGGCCTGCTTGTTAAGCGTATTGATTATTATCCAGGACTTCCCACAAAGCACACAAAAACTGGAATATTTATGTTAATAACATTTTATCTATCCAAATTTAACCTAGGGCAGGATGAGTATTTTTTCTGATGTGAAGCTTTTCCTATGTAACTCTTATAACAGAAGCCCATCAAATAAATCAAATTCTTTCTCATCGCTCTCCTTTTATGAGGTTAAAGAATAAATCTTCATGATTTTCCAGGAAACTGGAAAGATGGTTGTAGATTCAAGAGTGATCCTAAAAGGTTTATTCTTTCCTATATCTAGGATATAATTTTGAGTAGGCAAAAATAGAAAAAAAAATTGTAAAAGATGATTTGTACACTTGACTAAGATATGGTCAAGTGTGACAAGAAACAGTACTTGGTTACCTACTCAATCAAAGTAACAATAAACATAAAGGATAACATAGAATATGACATAAGATTGAAAAGAACCTTAGTTCTTTTATAAGCAAATAATCTTTGTTTTGTTTTTCTTAAATAATAAAGGCCTTAATAAATCAATATAAAGTTCTGATAATTATACTGTTAAGACCCAGAGTTTCTACTACACAGATAGATTATGAAGAAAACAGAGAGTAACCTTTCATATTAGAGGCAAATGCATTCACTGTTAACCAAGTAAACCCATCAGCATTGAATAAACTTTGCTATAATTCTAACGCATTTCATTGCCTTTTCTACAGATGCAGGTACATTAAACCAAGGAAAAGAAATTTAACTTTCCAAGCTTTGTCCTCATTATGCTCTTTCATTTTTTTGGAGTAAACTGATGCTTTAGGACAGATTCCCTGGTGGCTCAGTAACGAATCTACCTGCCATGTAGGAGACCCAGTTTCGACCCTTGGGTCAGGAAGATCCCCTGGAGAAGGGAATGGCTACCCACTCCACTGTTCTTGCTTGGACAACTCCGTGGATAGAGGAGCCTTGCGGGCTACAGTTCATGGGGTCGCAAAGAGTCAGACATGACTGAGTGATTAGCACACTAAGACAGCAGACCTCTCTCAGCGATCCATGAGGTTCAAACTATTTCAATAATAATGCTAAGATGTTATTTACATTAATATGCAATGCATTCATCACTGCTATCTTTAAATGAACCAATTAATAAATGAGTATTTGTAAAATTTCTGAGTATCAGTTTCTAATATGGGAAATACTGACAGTTCTGTAACCCACATATATACAAGCTCTTTGGGATCTGTGGTAGGCAGCTTCTAGATGGTCTCTAGTGATTCTTTCTCTTGGTGTGCACACCTTGTGTAATTCTTCTCTTTAAGTGTAGGCTGAACTTATTGACTTGCTTCCAATGAATACAATACCACAGAAGTGATGAGATGTTACTTCTGATACCAGGTTACAAGAAGACCACGACTTCCTTTTTGGGTGCTTTCTCTCACTCTCTGGCTCATTCTAAGGAAGGTAAGCTGCCATGCTGAGATCTGTCCTATGGAGAGGCCCATGGAACAAGACCTTGAGGAAGGCTTTTAGCCAACAGTCGGTGTGAAACTGAAGATCTCTGCCCAACAGCCATGATGAACTAAGTCCTGACAAGCACACAAGTGAATTTGGAAGCAGATTCTTGCCCAGTTGAGATTTTACCTGAAGCTGCAATCCTGGCCAATAGCTGGACTACAAACTGATGACAGACCTTGGCCTTCAAAAAATAGGAAATGTTTTCTAAGTCTTATAATGATTGATAAAGGCCTTTCTGAATTAGAGACAGACAAATAGACACACAGAGAGCTTATTGCTTTAAATCTGCAACTTCAGCCACAGATAAATACAGAAACAAAAAAAGTTCACCATTGTGGTTACCAAAGCGTTGTTCTCCCACTGCGACCACATGGATTGATTTATGGATTAACATGGATTTAAGGATTAAAATGGTCTACATGGATTCAAATGATTGATTTTAAATAGAAGAGACAAACAGATCAACAAAACTCCCTATCAAACTGAGTTATGTCATCTCTCTCAACAGAGAATAGATGTCTGTCATCCTTCTAGAGAAATTAACCAAATTGTGAGATTATAAAACCAAATTTCTAATCCTTCCTATAATCAATGAGGACTAACTTCTTGGCCATAAGCAAAACCAAACCAAACCAAAAGTCCAATAGACAGTAATAAAAAAACATACAGAAAAGGGAGAGTTGGCAAAGTTAAATTCTATTGCCACTTGGAACTCACCTGTGGGAGTCAAGAAAAGATCTATCTGGGTTAACCTCCCCATGGAACCACTCCTGAGGCATTGCAGTTTACCTGGTTCTGTCAGGTAAGTCCATTAGGTAAATACAGTGATCTCCAAAACTGTTTTAAAAATAAAAATTTTTAACAAAAGTAAAATCATGATAATAAACTCATGCCAAAGGCTTTATTTAACCTATTTATTAATATGAGAAACAGCAGGACATTATAACTAGTTCACAAGAGAAATCAAAGAGGAGGTATTTATATAGGCCATCGGGATAGAGATAAATTTGCTTAATTCTGTGAAACCACTTAACATCCACAGACTTCCCAGGCGGTGCAGTGGTAAAGAATCCATCTGCCAATGCAGGAGATCCAAGAGACTCAAGTTTGATCCCTGGGTCAGGAAGATCCCCTTGAGGAGGAAATGGCACCCCACTCCAGTATTCTTGCCTGGAGAACCCCATGGATAGTGGAGCCTGGCGGGCTACAGTTCCCCTGATTGCAAAGAGTTGGACACGACTGAGTGACTGAGCAAGCACTGATTGATAGCCATAGGACAGTAATTAAGTGCATCTTCACCAAACACAATTTGCATTTCCATAGACAAGAACACAATGTATTATTAATTTCTGTAATATACAGAGTTGTAACACAGCACAAATGATGACCACCCAAAACTTAAAAATATTATTGTCAAGTGGTAAATTCATGACTTTCATAGAAATATAAAGTGAATGTGTGCCAAAGATATTATGTAATTCTTTAATTAATTAGGGAACCAGTAAGATGTTAAAGTCAGACCTAGAGGGGTGGGATGGGGATGGTGGGAGAGAGACTCAAGTGGAAGGGGAAATATGTATACTTATGGCTGATTCACATTGTTGTATGGCAGAAACTGATACAACATTATAAAGGAATACCTGTTTTACATTGTAAAGCAATTATCCTCCAATTAAAAAAAGAAAGATTTGACTTACAGATCGTAGTCTTTGTGAGGCAAAATTTATTTGTATGGGTATGGAAAGAAATCATTTGCTTTGTTATAGAAGAAGACATCTGTATTACCATCCATTTTCTACAACTGAACCTCTAATTCTAGAGCTGTGAAATAGCCTCATCAACCATCCTGTTTTACATTGTAAAGCAATTATCCTCCAATTAAAAAAAGAAAGATTTGACTTACAGATCGTAGTCTTTGTGAGGCAAAATTTATTTGTATGGGTATGGAAAGAAATCATTTGCTTTGTTATAGAAGAAGACATCTGTATTACCATCCATTTTCTACAACTGAACCTCTAATTCTAGAGCTGTGAAATAGCCTCGTCAACCAAAGGCAAACCAGAGGTACACAGCCCATATAGAGTTAGACCATCTGTCACAGTCACAATAGGCAAGGCCAACATTTCATAGCAGGTACCCCTAGTAATCACTTTTTTTCATTTTTGAGACTTTCATGCTTTTTACCCCCATAGGAAGCTTTTTGGAGGAGTTAAATTGTGTGTGTGTGTGTAGCACTGGCAGGGGATTGGGGTGGAAGGGAGGTATTAATGTATCAGCAAAGAGACCACATTCGGACAGCCTTCTACCCTAGGCCAAAAGATTTACTCTATGTACATAATATAATCCTGAAACAGGGAAGTGGCACGATCATTCCCCGGAACGTTCCTCTGTACATGGGATTCTCCAGTTAAGAATGCTGGAGTGAGTAGCCATTCCCTTCTCCAGGGGATCTTTCTGATCGAGGGATGGAACCTGAGTCTCCCATATTACAGGCAGATTCTTTACCATATGAGCCACGAGGGAAATCCAACACAGTGATAAAGTTCTGAAACAAGAAAGTGACACGATCACTTTATATATTAAAAAAACGTCACCGTGGTCTCAGTGGAGGATAATTTACAGAAGCAAGAGATGGAGGGGGAGTCCAGTTAGGAGGCTGATGCGATGGTCCCGGGAATTAATAAGAAGAGGATGGGATGAGGCATTTCTTGGGTAAAATCCACTAGTACTTGGCAAGATAGAGTCAAAAATCCGGAATTAGGATGTGTCCAGGACTACTTAAGTTTTCTAACTTATAGCCATTGCTGAGTCTGAGAGTACAGGAGTGACAATAGGTCCCAGAAGGATGAATTCAGACTTAGCCACACTGCCTGGCTGATTACCCAGAATCTTTCAACAACATCTAATAGAGAGGGGAGGGGTGGTTGGGATTTAAGCAGAATGTTCAGGGCTGAAAACGAGTTATCAAAGAGAGAGTGGCTGTGTGGTCAGTGAGGGAGAGAGAAGCAAGTGGAATGTGAGTCCAGGCAAAGAGGAAAGGGGGCCACGAAGAAAGCTGGGAAGCAGCTCATGGGGGTAAAAGAACAGCTCCTTCCTCTACCCTTTATTCTACCACATGTGACATTTACCATCACTCCCTGCTTTTTGGAGGCTCTTGGGGGTATATTGCCCTTAACTGACTGCATTTGCCCCGTGCAGCTCCAGAACCTCACAAAGAACCTTGAACACAGCTGCCATTCAAGACATGTTGGGTAAATGAATGAAAAGAACAAGGAAGCAAAGAAGAAACTAGAGTGGGGGGCTGAGTCGCAGGGGAAAGACTGGGAAAAGGGTCTGTTATGGAGGTCTCAAGAGAAACATCAGGATAACATAGAAAACTGTGGAAGTGGCGCTGGGTGGTGCCCCAGAAAAGCACCAGTAAAGATGGGGTGAACAACTTACCCCACTCTGCGAGGCCACGTGCCCTCACAGCCCAACGGAGCAGCGCTGCCTATAGCTGGGCCACAAGCCGATGTGTTGCCTTCTGACCACAAGTGTGGTGAGCATCCTTGTAGCAAGTCTCCCCTGAAAAGGAACTGGTCTCCTTCCTTTCAACCAACTAGTAATGTAGGATCGCCCTATATTACTAGTTGATTGCCCAGAGAAGGCACGAACTCATTATTGCCAAGGAAAATATCCAGCTCACCAAGACACTTAGGTTCTCACTTCTGATTTCAGCCCTCTAAACAGGAAAACCACTAGATTCTCTGTCAGTGGGTACATCTACTCACTTGCCATTAATCCCCTCCCCCCGCCAATATGGTGTGATGATTTTCTCACCTTATACTGGCTGGCACTACAGAACTAGTAATTGCAAGTAGAGGCTTTATATTTATCAGTTGCCAGCTTTTTACAATGTTGTTGTTGTTGTTTTCAAAGGTTGACCTTTGGTACTTAATCCTTGATTTCTTCCCCATAAAGTCATTAGAGCCACAGATGGGCCAGACACATTCAGGGTGACATGCTCTACCTTGAATAAGAAAGAACAAATGCCACATCATATTTCCTTAGCAAAAGTGAAGCAGCGGATTAACATTTTAAACATTCTTCACTTAACGCACATGGTCCTAGTATGGTAGAAAACATCATAAATATTAAAGCAACACTTTGAAAACACATCAAAACTCATCCTGAACATATCAATAAGATCAAATAATTTAAACTCTTCCCATCTCTTTTGACTACAAGGATCCCTTTAAAATGCCAAACAATTTAGTGGAGCCTCACAAGAATATCTGAACTTTTAATGAACACTCTGATGCTTGAGAGAACATTCTGATGACCAAAAGCTCTTTATGAATTGAATAGCCCTGAATTTTCAATTAATTAAACACTGTATTGTAGATTATCACACCGTTGGTTCGAAAAGAATCAGCCTCCTGATTTAGTTTCCTGCCACATTGACTCTGGATGGGCAGTGCCCTACTTGGCCAAAGGGACATCAACA
This sequence comes from Cephalophus harveyi, assembly GCA_006410635.1. Classification (NCBI taxonomy): domain Eukaryota; kingdom Metazoa; phylum Chordata; class Mammalia; order Artiodactyla; family Bovidae; genus Cephalophus; species Cephalophus harveyi. The sequence goes on along the minus strand of SJYT01080772.1, from coordinate 149,906 downwards.
AACTTGACACAGCAGTAATTCGGTTTTTAAGTACTTGCCCACTGGGATTCATCTTCTTAGAACCCGGCTGCCATCATGTGAGGAAGCTGGTCTAGCTTCATAAGGGGAGAGAGAGGCCCAGCTGTCCCAGCCAAACTATTTTCCACTCACAGCTGATTCACAACTGAACGCAGCCACATGAACAACACTGGTCAGAACCAGCAGGACCACCCAGCCAACGAACAGAATCATGAGAAATGACAGATGACTGTTGTTTTAAGCCATAGATAATCTAAATACAATTGTATTTACATAATTTGAAACACGTCTGTGCATGCATGCTCAGTTCAGTTCAGTCGCTCAGTCGTGTCCGACTCTTTGCGACCCCTTGAATCGCAGCACGCCAGGCCTCCTTGTCCATCACCAACTCCCGAAGTTCACTCAGACTTGTATGCATTGAGTCAGTGATGCCATCCACCCATCTTATCCTCTGTCGTCCCCTTCACCTCCTGCCCCCAATCCCTCCCAGCATCAGAGTCTTTTCCAATGAGTCAACTCTTCGCATGAGGTGGCCAAAGTACTGGAGTTTCAGCTTTAGCATCATTCCTTCCAAAGAACACCCAGGACTGATCTCCTTCAGNGCTTCTTCACTTAATCACAGTCAGCTTTCCTTCTAGGGGTTCCAGTGAACAGTGGGGCAACTTTTATTTCTTTGTTTTCCACTTTGAACAAGCAGGTGTTTCTTTCATGAGGTCCATATGTTCCTTTACAAGCTTTATCCAAAGTATCTACGGTATAGCCTATGGTAACATGGCATGCAGCCAATCTCCAGATGTGTATAAGAGACAGCAGCCCTCTTCACAGTCCAACTTTCACATCCATATATGACCACAGGAAAAACCATAGCCTTGACTAGATGGACCTTAGTCGGCAAAGTAATGTCTCTGCTTTTGAATATGCTGTCTAGGTTGGTCATAACTTTTCTTCCAAGGAGTAAGCGTCTTTTAATTTCATGGCTGCAGTCACCATCTGCAGTGATTTTGGAGCCCCCAAAAATAAAGTCTGACTCTGTTTCCACTGTTTCCCCATATATTTCCCATGAAGTGATGGGACCAGATGCCATGATCTTCGTTTTCTGAATGTTGAGCTTTAAGCCAACTTTTTCACTCTCCTCTTTCACTTTCATCAAGAGACTTTTTAGTTCCTCTTCACTTTCTGCCATAAGGGTGGTGTCATCTGCATATCTGCTCAGTCATGTCCAACTTTTTACAAACCCATGGACTGTAGCCCTCCTCTGTCCATGGATTATCCAGGCAAAAATACTGGAGTGGGTTGCCATGTCCTCCTCCAGGAGATATTCCTAACCCAGGGATTGAACACACATCTCCTGCATTGGCAGGCAGATTCTTTACCAGTGTGCCACCTGGGAAGCCCAAATTGAGATATACTAGGACCATGGTATCTGGTCCCATCACTTCATGGGAAATAGATGGGGAAACAGTGGAAACAGTGTCAGACTTTATTTTGGGGGGCTCCAAAATCACTGCAGATGGTGATTGCAGCCATGAAATTGAAGGATGCTTACTCTTTGGAAGAAAAGTTATGTCCAACCTAGATAGCATATTCAAAAGCAGAGACATTACTTTGCCGACTAAGGTCCCTCTAGTCAAGGCTATGGTTTTTCCAGTGGTCATGTACGGATATGAGATTTGGACTGTGAAGAAAGCTGAGCGCTGAAGAATTGATGCTTTTGAACTGTGGTATTGGAGAAGACTCTTGAGAGTCCCTTGGACTGTAAGGAGATCCAAATAGTCCATCCTAAAGGAGATCAGTCCTGAGTGTTCACTGAGTTTGAGTGAACTCCGGGAGATAGTGATGGACAGGGAGGCCTGGTTTGCTGCGATTCATGGGGTCGCGAAGAGTCAGACACAACTGAGCGACTGAACTGAACAAAACTGAGGGCCTTCCTAGGTGGCACTAGTGGTAAAGAACCTGCCTGCCAATGCAGGATATGTGATAGAAGCAGGTTTGATCCCTGCGTGGGGAAGATCCTCTGGAGGAGGGCATGGCAACCGACTTCAGTATTCTTGCCTAGAGAATCCCATGGACAGAGGAGTCTGGAAGGCTACAGACCATTGGGTCGCAAAGAGTCGGACACGACTGAAGCAACTTAGCACATAGCATGCACAGTATGTAAATGAATGAGGAGGCTCATTCATTCATTTAATAAATATTACTAGAGCCTAGTAAGTACACACTGTCCAGACTACTCTGAGGGCTGGCTCAGGATAAGGATCCATGGATACTTGATAATAACCCTATGGCCCCAGAAAGTCTGAAATCACAAGTTTGGAAAGAAGTCCAAAATTAGGATAATAATCTATATAGAGTATTTACCAAGTTAGGAAAAAACAANGGGCTGGCTCAGGATAAGGATCCATGGATACTTGATAATAACCCTATGGCCCCAGAAAGTCTGAAATCACAAGTTTGGAAAGAAGTCCAAAATTAGGATAATTATCTATATAGAGTATTTACAAAGTTAGGAAAAAACAAGAACAGGCTCCCCATCCTCACCCCAGGTCTGTAATGCAAGCTGACCCTTTAATTATGGCTATTTGATCACTGGGCTGAAAATACTTAGTTTTGGCTTTGTATCTGCCCGAGCTAATCATTTTTCTTTACTCTGTGCACACTTATTTTCTGTTCTATGAGTTCTGGTCAAACAGTTTGTCTTTAACCGTGACTAATCTTGTGTCAATGTAGCCCTTAACGGTTTACAAAGTGTTCTTCATTCTACAAAGCATTTTCACGTTCATTATCTCATTAAACCTTGGAACAATCCAGGAAGGTTGTTCGCTCCAGGGCCTTTGGAGCAAACATGCATGCAAAGGGTCATTGCAAATCTGTCACCACGCTTGGACAAATGGTTTTGAGGGCAGACCTTATGAGTGGCCAGGCATTTTCATAAACTTGTATTAAGGATGACACTCTCATAAATGACATCTTCATAATACAGTTTGAAAAGTGATACTTTTTTATCCATAGTGTTAAATGCTTTTCCAATTAGAATTTTAGATCAATTTCTGTTTTGTTCTCTGGAATAATTAAGACAGAAAAACTTTAATATCTCACATCCTTCACAATGTACATTAAAAGTTTGGATTTTTCTCTCTTTGAGGCCCCTGCTCCCCCAGGGATATTTTAGCAAGAAGAATGTGATTCGAAGATTTCCAGATGTTACTTTTCAGATGTGTCTCAGCATGCATCTATAAACCATCTGGTAGCAACAGCAGCTGGACTGGTTCCAAATGTAAATGTACATTCAGGTAAAAGGGTATTAGTAGAAGAAACTGAGCTGATGAGTGGTTTGTCAGCTACATTTGTGATATTGTTTAATCAGCTGTTGAAATGAGCTCTCAACAACCAAGACAGTCTTTCAAAATTCTGTAGTCAGTTTTCCATTTTTGCTGAAGATGGGTATTCCTTACATGGTTATTCCAAATCCGTGGCTAGGTCAGAAACCATTTGTGTTTAGTCTTAGAGTTAACTTGCTCTATTTAAGTGTTCTGAAGCATCCATGATATTGCTTTTACAAATACTAGATTAAGTAGGTTACAGTCCATGGGGTCGCAAAGAGTCGGACACAGCCGAGCGACTTCACCTTCACCTTTTGCATCCCCATGCCCTTTTCAACTAGTGAGAGGAAACGTGCAGGGGTGGGCAGTGGTACCAACAGTGAGTGGGTCTCTGGGGTGTGGGTCAATGTATACCTTGATTATCCAGGAAACTGCAGAAAGCCTAAGTGAGTGGCAAAATTCTCTAATTCCTGGAATGAAAGGCAATACCTCCAGTCAACTGACTGGAGCTTTCAGCATGGTAGGATCATCTCATGAATTCAGCTCCTTTTTTGGTGTAAGTTTTGATGACTGTGTCAGGGGCTAGCCTGAACTTTAGCTATGAAACAAGTTTTTTTTTTTTTAAATTTGTTTACTTTTAATTGAAGGATAATTGCTTTACGGTATTATGTTGTTTTCTAGCAAACATCAACATTATTAGCCATAGTAAACCAGGTTTTAACTCTGCAAATCAACAGCAATAACAGTAGTCAGTAAAACACATAAAAATTAGTATTAAAAATTTCAGGGAGAATATTCCATCTACATTTTAAAAGTTACTTCCAAGCACCTCAAAAGCAATTGGTTTCTTAAAGATAATAATAATAGCAAACATTTATTAAGCATTACTGTGAACTAGGTATTTTGCTACTTGATTTACATAGGTTATCTCATTTAATTATCAAGTAGAATCAATGGAGTTCTCTCATTAATCTTAACTGTATAGAAGAGGAAACCAAGGTGTAGGATATTAAGAAATTTGCCCAAAGTGATAGATTGTAAATGATAGTTGAACTGGGGTTTGAAGTGAACTAGATTGATCTAAAACCCCACATCCTTAAATATTTACTTATTTAATTATAATACTACTCAGTCATTGCTATTCATTCATTTATTTGCTAATTCATCCAAGAAAAGCTTTTTTGAATAATGGAGAGTCAAAATTTAATAAAGCTTAATCTCTCTTCTTAAGCTTATGGTCAGTGATGAGACCACAAATAAAAGACAGGACGGTATATACCACAGTAGATATATGCAAAATATGCTATGAGAGCATCAAGGGGGTTTTAAATCAAAACAAGAAAGCCTTCTGAGAGCCAAAGTGACATATGAAGGAGTATGTGATGATTACAGAGAGAAGAGGGGAAGGGCATAGCAGAATATTCAGAAGCATGAGGCGGTTTCCATGCTGGAGCCCACCTGGACCTCTTAACCTTATTCCCTGGGTCCCAGAATTTTGTTCATCTTTAAACCTTGAAGCGAAATGGAAGGACATAAACATCAGGGCAGAGGATACAGGTGGAGATAGGCTCAAACTGTATGTTAGAAGAAACTATCTGGAAAGCATCATGGAGAGTGGATTTGAGGGGTCAAAGCAGAGGCAGGAAGGTGTCTAGATGATCCAGGTCACATGTGATGAAAGCCTGAATTAAAGCAGGGGCAGCGGGAGGGTAGGAATGGTGATAAGTGGGACCTCTGTCTCTTATACACATCTCAGATGGTGATTGCAGCCGTGAAATTAAAAGACGCTTCCTCCTTGGAAGAAAATTTATGACCAATCTAGCATATTGAAAAGCAGAGATGTTACTTTGCCAACAAATGTCCATCAAGTCAAGGCTACGGTTTTTCCAGTGGTCATGTATGGATGTGAGAGTTGGACTATGAAGAAAGCTGAGTGCAGAAGAATTGATGCTTTTGAACTGTGGTGTTGGAGAAGACTCTTGAGAGTCCC
>SJYT01080772.1:113864-144546 GCA_006410635.1 Cephalophus harveyi | reverse complement strand
GGGGGAGGGCAGGAGGAGGCTAGGTCGAAAAGTGATGAGTTCAGGTCTGGTCATGTGGTCTTCAGTTTGGGATGGGAGAGTGAATAAGTGTTTAGAGTAGCACATGCTACCTAGTAAAAAGGATTTGGTGAATAAAAATGGAGTTGTCTGATAGACAATTAGATACCATACATTGTTCTGGAGCTCAAAGAAGTCTGGGCAGGAAATACAGATTTGGGACTCATTAGGATAAAAATGGTGGTGGTCACCATGGGCCTCCTTGAGGGTGCCCAGGGGTGATTTCCAGCATGAACAGAGGAGAATGAGGGGGAATGGATACAGAGGGATGAGAGAAAACAGGAATACGTGGTGTTCAGAGGCAAGACAAGAGGGGCTTGCAAGAAAAGAAAGTAATTTATGTTATCAATGACTCACAAAGTCTAGATAAGGTATAGGCCAAACAACCATTGGATTTAACTATATGGAGACCACCAGTGATCATAATGAGAACGTTCTGGAGAAGGGATATTGGGCAGAGGTAAGGAATGAGTAAAAGGAGACAAACAGATGCAGCTAAGATAACTTTCTCCAAGGGTTATATGTGGAATAATAGAGAATAAGGGCAAGATCTGAATGGAGGTGTAAGATTGAGGGAGATTGGTTGGTTTGTGTTATTAAGATAGCAGAGTCTTGAGCCTCTTCTTGGCTAAGCAGGGAGAGAGGAAGCGGAGAGACTGACAGGACATGAAGGAAGAAAGAGACGGCACCCAGAGTTCACAGCAGAGATGAGTAATGGGTGGCAGAAGGGGATCACAGGAAAGGAGATGGATGTAGATATGCAAGCGGTAGGGCTGGAGGAGAAGTGTGTGCACCCAATTCAAAGTCTCTTGCTCAGTTCTTATCTTTGTGAAAATAGTTCAGCCCCAAATACTATTTGCACTCTTTCCTTGCAAGCAATTTCTTCATGTGCTTCTTTTATACCGAGATGGTCTAGTTTACCTCCTCCCACTCAGGATGAGCCTTTTCTATTTTCTCTACTTCAGGAGCTTCTTTCTACCTCCCAGCCCTTGGGTGGCCCTTGGGCAGTCATCCTTGCTGCTGTTTCCCTCTGTCTCACATTTCTCTCTGGACAGTGACATCCATGCTTTTAGAGCCACCTGCCATCTGCCAGCTGGTGTCTCCATCCAAATCGTCCCATCCTCAGGCTACTTCTACTTCTCCAAGCCATCTTATGCACTCATGCACATCTGGATGATCAACATAGTTCAAGAGTTCTGATCTGGTCAGAAATCCTTGCTCAGAAATCCTGGGTGACCAAATTCCAAGGAACTCTTCCAATCTTACTTCCTATCACTTGGAGATTCTGCCTGACTCACTCATCAGTATAGGGTTCTTTGCTCCTCACATCCTCATGACTCTCTCCATCCTCATTTTTATTTTAGCATATTTATTTATTTATTCATACATATTTATTTTAGCATAATAAAGTATTAAAGGTATGAGAGGCAATGAGTCGAGCAGTGGAGACTGGTTTGCCTCCTTGGTGCTAACTGAAGATAGCATAGATCTAGGAGATGTGGGACTTGGCTGCAGAGGTAAAGAAAGAGGCAGTGAGGTAGAGCCAAGACCATGGAGATATAAAGTAGAACAGCAAGGAAGAAGACCCAAGGGGAGAGAGCTCCCCTGAACCCTTGCAAAATACAGTCAGCCTTACTTCAGACTCAAGGGGGACGGTGAAGCAATGCTTGTTCTGTCCTCTAGACCCTTGAGTGTATCCATGCAGGGAAAGTCGCTCAGTCGTGTCCGACTCTTTGTGACCCCATGGACTGTAGCCTACCAGGCTTCTCAGTCCATGGGATTTTCCAGGCAAGAGTACTGGAGTGGGTTGCCATTGATTGACAACAATTGGGTCTTTTCATATGCATTTTCTGCCACTGTGGGTTGTATCATCAGGGCTAGCCCACCCTCTAGTTAAAGTGAATGGCTCACTGGTCTTTGTACACACCACCCCAGCCTTTGCTGCTTCTAAGTCTTCCCTCATGGTCTTCCCCTTGCCAGGCACACTTCTCCACATCCGCCAAAGCAGTCTTCAAGCTGGTCAAGGTGCCATCTGACACATGAAAATAACTGTCATCTCCCAGGGATAGCAATTTCTCCCTTCCCTAAACTTCTATTTCAGTCAAAGTCACTGAGGGAACATGGGAATAGAAAGAGAAAAGCCAACTCTCCTTCTCCCCTTTGCCCTCACAACTTGCTAATTATAAAGGAGAAATCTATATCTTAACAGCCTTTAGGTCTGGCTGCTCACCATCTTAGTATAGGAATCAAATTTAGCATCAAAGGAAACAAAGTGTGTGTGTGTATGTGTGTGTGTGTGTTTGTGTGTGTGTGTGTGTGTGTGGCAGGTAAGCTGGGACTGGAAGTGAGTGGGAAGAAGTCTGCTTTAGATTTTTAAACATTTAAGAAACACAACAATGTACCTTTGATTATCTATTCTGGAAATAATTTTGGAAAATTTGACATGAAGTGAGTGTTAGATGATATTTGGAAATGGTTAATTTGGTTAATGTATAATGTCAATATAGTTATGTAAAAGAATGTCTTCCTTTGGATATACCTGTTGACATATTTTGGGATGAAGAGTCATTAACTCTGTAATAGTTCAACAAATATATATATATGTGTATATATATATACACACATATATAAACACAATATGTATAATATATAACATGGCAAAATGCTAACTAGCTGGTAGATTGTTCATGATAGTGTTCTTTTCACTTCTTTGTAAATGTAAAATTTTTCATAATAAAAAAATTAAGTTAAAAGAGTAGAGTTCTAAAGTGACACCAAGGATCTCCTTCAGGGTCCAGTGATTAAGACTTTGCTTCCAATGCAGGGGGTGCAGATTCAATCCCTGGTTGGGGAACTAAGATCCCACATGACTGTAGACAAAAAAACAGAGCAAAACCAACAGAAGCCATATCGTGATACATTCAATAAAGACTTTAAAAATGGTCCACATCCAAAAAAAAAGTCTTAAAAAAAACCCCCACCAGACTCCTTGGCCAGGTGGAGAGAAGAAATCAAGACTAGAATGGCCCAAACTCCACCATCACGCTGCGAGAGACGTGCTCTCAGGTTGAGGTGCAGGACTTCTCACTGGAGGCCACGATCCTTCTTTCACTTCAGTAGTGAGAAGGGAAAATGAAAGGGGACGCCTTCGTTCCTTCATTAAGGAAATTCATTTAACGTTTGGTGAAAACCTACTCTGTCCCAAGTACGTTCACACATGCCAATTTATTTCATTCTCACAATAATTTTGTGAGGCAATTTTTGTCCTTATTACTCTCATTTTTATAGGGGAGGAAAATGAACCCCCAGATTCAGTGATTTTCTTTAGATGCCAGAACTAACACATGGCAGAGCAAGAATGTGACCCCAGTTCTGCAGATTCCAAATCATGTCATTCTAAGACCCTTTCAGTGTAACAAAGTCCTCAGGGTGGAGCCATTAAGCCCGTGGAGCTTGTCTTGGATGGGAGGGAGAGAATTTGGGGTAAAAGCAAAGAGGCTGCTGTTTGGGTCATGCTTCGTATCCTTTGGGTATGATACTTTGCAAAAATAGTATCATTGGGGCTATCTGGAGGACCACAGAATTTCCTGGTTTCATCCCAACAGCTCCTGAAAGTGCAAGTTTGCTAACTGCGGTGTAGAGAAATGCTCGCTGACCGCCTGTCCGGCCATCGGGCCAGCACTGTCACCCAGGGACTCGTGTGAAGGCACTAGGGGAATGCTGTTGGTATTTTCCAAAACCAGCAAGGAAACCCAGCCCCCCTTGGGAGTGAGATTCTGATGAAGGAGAGGTTTCTGAATCAAAGCAGACAGTAGACGCTCGACCACATCAAGCAAGAGACAGTCTCAGGCAGACGTCAAGTTGCAGTATTGGAGAAGAGTGACTGATTATGCAACCGCAGGGCCGGATGATCTGAGCTCCTGGGCTGCAGCAGGGCGGAAGAGTGAGGCTGGAAGGTGAACCGAAGCAGGCAGGGAGGCACGGCGTGTCAAGATCTATTAGCATCTGGGGACGCTTAATCGAGAGGAAATGTAGACCTCCCACACAGTAGCACTTTTATGAGCTCTGATTACACACTAGGGAACAGACAAAAACAACAGAAACTAGTTCGCTGGTAAATAATACCCCTCCTTGATGCATAAAACCTGCTGCTGTCTTGAAATCTTTCCCCTTCACCGTGTTTAAGAGGCAAATGATGCCAAGTGTTTCAGCGTGACAGGAAGGGGACTGAATGTGTGTTTAACACTGACGGCTCTTGGGAGGCCTGTGACAAGTAGGAGCCCCCTGAGCCATTAAGAGGACTGATGGCCCCAAGATTCCTCTGAGAAACCTGCAAATTTGTCATTCAGGTCTTTTAAGTCTCAGAACCAGTGCAGGCGCTGCTGGGGCAGGGCTGGAGGGTGAGGGCTTTGGTCTCTCACTTATTAATTCACTCATTCACTCACTCTTTCATGCATTCACTCCGTATAATGTTAAAAATGAGTACTCTGGAGTCAGACACATGGAGATTCAAATCCTAGTCCCACTGCTTGAGAGCTCTATGAACTCAGCCAGTTATTTAGCATCCTTAGGCTTTGGCTTCTTCATCTTATACAAAAGAGTCCTGTTATGAAGAATAAAATATATACTAATATGATGATACCCTTTCCAGGCATGCATACAGTAGGTAATCCATCGATGTATGCTGTAATTGTTACTGAACCTTTTGATCGATGAGCTGTGGGCCAGTTGCTAAGAAAACAAAGATGGCAATTTGGGGGGCATAATTTTACCCCCACCTGTGGAATGGGACATGGGTCCAACTTTCTGTCCATGCCTAGGTTTTCCTTCCCTCCTATTTCCATTTTCCCCACTTTCCCATGCACAGAAACCCTAATGGATGGAACAAGGGAGGAAAAGGCTCTATGATCAGAGAAGTCATGAGAAAATGAGAACATCCCAGAATCCACTCTGTGCCTGGCTCACAGAGGGGCTTGGCAATTGAATAGTGTGCCTGTGAAAGTAAAAGAGGAGAGTGAAAAAGTTGGCTTAAAGCTCAACATTCAGAAAACGAAGATCATGGCATCCGGTCCCATCACTTCATGGGAAATAGATGGGGAAACAGTGGAAACAGTGTCAGACTTTATTTTTTGGGCTCCAAAATCACTGCAGATGGTGATTACAGCCATGAAATTAAAAGACGCTTACTCCTTGGAAGAAAAGCTATGACCAACCTAGATAACATATCAAAAGCAGAGACATTANAACCTAGATAGCATTTTCAAAAGCAGAGACATTACTTTGCCGACTAAGGTCCGTCTAGTCAAGGCTATGGTTTTTCCTGTGGTCATGTATGGATGTGAGAGTTGGACTGTGAAGAAGGCTGAGCGCCGAAGAATTGATGCTTTTGAACTGTGGTGTTGGAGAAGACTCTTGAGAGTCCCTTGGACTGCAAGGAGATCCAACCAGTCCATTCTGAAGGAGATCAACCCTGGGATTTCTTTGGAAGGAATGATGCTGAAGCTGAAACTCCAGTACTTTGGCCACCTCATGCGAAGAGTTGACTCATTGGAAAAGACTCTGATGCTGGGAGGGATTGGGGGCAGGAGGAGAAGGGGACGACTGAGGATGAGATGGCTGGATGGCATCATGGACTCGATGGACGTGAGTCTGAGTGACCTCTAGGAGATGGTGATGGACAGGGAGGCCTGGAGTGCTGCGATTCATGAGGTCTCACAGTCGGACACGACTGGGCGACTGAAGTGAACTGGGATGAACACATCTAATGAGTGACTTAGTAAACTTTAAATTTGAAGAAGTTACCAGTAACACAAAAGAGGGATAAAGAGACACAACACATAAAAGAGAGATTAAGGGACATCACAGAGTTAGAATATTCATTGAATCAGAGTTCCAGGACAAGATACTAAGGAATGGGGTTGTGGAGGCATTTGAAAATATAATAGCTAACAATCTTCCAGATGTGATTCTGGGTGCACATATATGCAGATCAAGACAGATCAAAAGAAATCTAAACCTAGAAAGACCTTAGTGGAACTGTAGGTCACCCAAAACAGAAAAGATATTTTAATAACTAGAAAACACGAACAGATTATCTGACAACAATGAGAATGACAGCTGGCTTAGCAAAAGCCACAGCAGAAGCAGAAGCCAGTGTGATTGCTGCCTTAAAGCTGAATGATGTTTCTAAAGTTGTATACAAAGTGAAAGTATATAACAGTTTTGAAGACAAAGAGACCTCAGAAGAACATAAACTCAAGACAATTCTGAATGGAGGACATCTGATAATTATCTATTGAAAATCAGTTTAAAATCAAAATAGAAATATTGAGTAAAAATACTTCTAAAATATGTGGGAAAATCTAGATATTGACTATATTTTAAAATACTCATATTTCTGTGGGCCAAAAACGAGAAGTAAAATACTGGCAAGTGAAATATGTAACATAAGAGGAATAATTATTGGCCAGGTTTTCCAATGTCCTTGTATTTAAAAGGAAGATAAACATATGATTAAGTATTAAGTTAATTATTCATGTTATAATTTAACCATGATTAACCATGGAAATAATAGAAAATATAAACTTCAAGCCAGTAAAGAAAATCAAATGACATGAAACAAGAAAATTTAATTAATACAAAAGAAAGTTTAAAAATAAGAAAAAGAAAGTGTGGCAGATAAGCACAAAACACAATTCTGGAAATAAATTCAAATATATATCAATAATTATAATAAATCCATATGAACTAACCTCAATAAATAAAAACAATAGTCATGGTAGAGACATATTTAAAACAAACATTGAACTTTAAAAATTAAAAAAGGAAAAAAAAATGATATGGCAGGCAAATATCAACCAAAGAAAGATGATATAGCTATGATTACATCATAAAAGTAGATTTTAGAGCAGGCCTATTGCTAGAGATAAAGAATTCTAAACTTACATGTATGTAATAATAAAGTTCAAATAGAGAAAAACAAACATGCACAAATCCAAGAGCATACTGAGACTTTTAAATACATCTGTGACAGTAATACTGAGCCTAAAAAATTCAATAAGAATACAGAAGATTTGAAAGAACACTGAATGTTCAGTTAGCATTTAATTAGCTTGATAGCTAATATAAAAAAAACAAGGATGGTTATTTAGTAGGAAGTTTTTAGTCAGAAGCCCTTGCAAACAATGGACTACTTGAAGGCTTTAAATATCTTTATGTCTGATTATCATGGAAAGATTTATTAATTGATATTTAGAAATGATTTATTTCTTTGGTGAAATAGATTCAAAATATTTTGGTTAGGTAGAAATATTGTTCAGGTTTCTCCACTCAGGAACAAAGAGGGTTTAAGACTTCAGGGTTTCCAATGGCCTTTTGGAGGACTTTGTCTTGTTCTGTGTTCACTCCTGTTCAGGGTGTTCTGCCATTTCAACTCAGTAGAAAGGCAATCGAATACTGCAGGTAGGATGGAGTTTAACCTGTTTCCATTGAGCATTTCACGCAAAGGTCAGTAAGAATAGTTATGTGGGCAGATAACTGAGACTTCTTACAAATTTATATTTGTATGGTTTCATTCAGTCTCAGAGCTTTTATTTGTAACATACCATGAATTATTACAGTTTTGTTGGAGAAAAGACCTAATTATGAGCTGCTGCTGCTGCTGCTAAGTCGCTCCAGTCGTGTCCGACTCTGTGCGACCCCATAGACAGCAGCCCACCAGGCTTCCCTGTCCCTGGGATTCTCCAGGCAAGAACACTGGAGTGGGTTGCCATTTCCTCTCTAATGCATGAAAGTGAAAAGTGAAAGTAAAAGTGAAGTCATGTCCGACTCTTAGCGACCCCATAGACTGCAGCCTACCAGGCTCCTCCATCCATGGATTTTTCAGGCTACAGATATTTAAAGTCAAAGCTAAGTTTTTTCTAGAAGTCATGTATGAATGTGAGAGTTGGACCATAAAGAAGGCTGAGCACTGAAGAATTGATATTTTCAAACTGTGGTGCTAGAGAAGACTCTTGAGGGTCCTTTGGACAGCAAGAAGATCAAGCCAGTCAATCCTAAAGGAAATCAACCCTGAATATTCATTGGAAGGACTGATGCTGAAGCTGAAGCTCCAGTACTTTGGCCACCTGATGCAAAGAGCTGACTTGCTGGAAAAAATCCTGATGCTAGGAGAGATTGAAGGCATGAGGCAAAGGAGGTGGCAGAGGATGAGATGGTTGGATGGCATCAGTGATTCAATGTACTTGGGTTTGAGCAAACTCTGGGAGATGGGTGAAGAACAGGGAAGCCTGGTGTGCTGTAGCCTGTGGGGTTGCAAAGAGTTGGACAGACACAGCTTAGTGACTGAGCAACAAGACCAACAACACAGATATTTACATCCAAAAACAAAAAGTAGTAATTGTGAAAAATCTAATACATACAGGTTAGTTCCAAGTTCTAATACATACAGTAGTTCCAATTCATGGACTGAAGATCAAAATCCAAAATAAACTGCTCTAATTTTGTGTGGAAATTTACTCTTTTTATCTAATTAAAATAAGATCATTTAATTTCAAAACAATAACAACTTGAATCATTACCATAGATTGTAACTGGATGATTTTGACTGATAGTAAATGAGAATATTTATGTTAAACAGGAAAAGAACCTAGAGTGTATTTATTTTATAGAATCCTGAGAACCAGTTTGACAGCAGTTTGCTCATTTCTAACATATATCATGGGGAGAGCCCTGGCAATGGATAAAAGATATTTGTTCTTCATCTGTGAAAGTGTTAGTCACTCAGTTGTGTCTGACTCTTTGCAATCCCACAGACTGTAGCCTCTGTCCATGGAATTCTCTGGGCAAGAATAAGTTCTTCATCTGAGATAACCTTTTAATTGCATTAAAGATAGTAAAAATTATGTATGTCTTTCTGAAAAGTTATTTAAATATTGCTTTAGCAAATGGAAGAGTAGATGATTTAGGTCTTGGTTTAGAAGTATTCTGATTTTATGTTCTTGTTAGGAAGCTATGAGGCAGTTTGTGGAGAATGGGATAACTCAGTAGAAAGAATGATATAAGGGGTAAATGATTTTTAGAACCAGGACAACACTAGACTGTGGTTGTGTCACATTATATATCCATTAGCTACTGAAACTGCAAAATACAGCTATTTTTTTCTTCTTTTAAAGAAGAAAAATGCTGTGATTTTCCTCCCTACCATTGTGTGATTAGCTATCTTGCCCTTATCTGTCCAACTAAATAGATGCCACATTCCTCAAGGATAGGAAGACATTCTCTTTGGCTTTCTCACATGCCTAATCTTTCTAGCCCGTTGCCTTGCATGTAGTAAATATCTACTAAATATTTGTCAACTGACTACTTCCCTTAAACCTGGCACCTAGGGTTTTGGCAGCATCAGTGGTCACTTGGTAAATACTTGAGTGTATCAGCTATTAGTCACTGACCTTTCAGAAGCAGAGAGTTCTGGTGACTTTTTAGCCCTAAATTACATTTTGTTCCCTTGCACAGGGGGCTCCAGCAGTCTTCAGTTTTGTGTCCCTCAGCACCTAATAAAGAGCTTTCTCAGGACGCGACTTTGTATAAAGTTGTTCAATTCAAATGTGGATTCTGGTGTCTGGAGAAACTGTAGTACAGCCTTGCAGATAGTTTTACAAAGGCTTAATGGCCTGCAGGCATGCTTGAGCCACATTTTCCACCAATCCTTTAATCAGGATCTAGTGATACTAGATCTGATGGCAGTGAAAAACCACAGTAAAAGAAGTATACCACCGTTTCCCCTGAATGCGAATGTCAGTTCATTTAAATTCTTTCTCGTTCTGCTCTTTTTGGCTCCGTCCTTGCCTTCTATTAGTGTTTCATCTGTGGATCTATACTCATTTATTAGGCAGGTAGAATCTGTCATTCCTTCCCATTCCCTATCATTTTATAAATTTCTTACCTTATGTCACCCCTCTAGCTTATGGTGACTCTGTTTTCCGTCTGCATAGGAGGCTTCGTGCCCTTTGTGTGAAATGAGCTGTCTTTGATTACAGTTCGTCAGTGTGGTCTGACTGCTAACACTGATTCCCAGAAGTCAACAAACTTTGTCATATTGTTCAAGATTAGGTTTCGATGTGTCACTTTAATAGACTAAAAAGCCATTCTCAGTAAAATTGAATTCCTGTGGGAATCATTGTTAAGGATGTTTTCAAAATGAAGAAAAATGTTGTAATGTTTTGGAGATTTCACTGGGGAGCTATCCAGGTGGCTACATTTACTGATACTGCCCTTGTTTTAGCTGGATTTGCTATTCTGATAATGAATTTAAAACTTGTTAGCCTTTATTTAGGTAAAACATGATTCACAGTATTTAAGCTTTATGAACTTTTTCATTTAGTCAAGTCTTAGAATGTTTTTATTTTTGTCTCTGACATAATGAAAATACTTGTTCTGTCTTTTCATTTCTATACGTGACCCTAGCTAAATTCAGGTCTAGAGCAGGACGTATGGATGTCCTGATCCGGGTAGAAACATGGTGCCTTTGCCTTATTTATCTTAATGCGATATGGTGAAAACAGCAGTTTTGGAGCCAGACTGTATGGGTTCAAATCCCACCTATGTCATTTCACTGATTGTGTAACTTTCAGTATTAATTTCTCTGTTTCTCAGTTTTTAGTCTATAAAATGAGGATAGAATTATAGAATATGAATTAACACACCTGTAAAATATATGTACAACTTCTAATGTGCCTCAGTTCACTTCTGTTGCTCACTCATGTCCCACTGTTTGCAACCCCATGGACTGCAGCAAGCCAGACTCTCCTGTCCTTCACTCTCTCCTGGAGTTTACTCAAACTCATGTCCATCGAGTTTGTGTTTCATTCCAACCATCTCATCCTCTGTTGTCCCCTTGTCCTCCTGCCCCCAATCCCTCCCAGTGTCAGAGTCTTTTCAATGAGTCAACTCTTTGCATGAGGTGGCCAAAGTATTGGAGTTTCAGCTTTAGCATCAGTCCTTCCAAAGAACACCCAGGACTGATCTCCTTTAGAATGGACTGGTTGGATCTCCTTGCAGTCCAACGGACTCTCAAGAGTCTTCTCCAACACCACAGTTCAAAAGCATCAATTCTTCGGTGCTCAGCTTTCTTCACAGTCCAACTCTCACATCTATACATGACCACTGGAAAAACCATAGCCTTGACTAGACAGACCTTTGTTGGCAAAGTAGTGTCTCTGCTTTTTAATATACTGTCTAGGTTGGTCATAGCTTTTCTTCCAAGGGGCAAGCATCTTTTAATTTCATGGCTGCAGTCACTATCTGCAGTGATTTTGGAGCCCAAAAATATAAAGTTTGACACTGTTTCCATTGTTTCCCCATCTATTTGCCATGAAGTGATGGGATCGGATACAATGATCTTAGTTTTCTGAATGTTTGAGTTTTAAGTCAACTTTTTCACTCTCTTCTTTCACTTTCATCAAGAGGCTCTTTTGTTCTTCTTTACCTTCTGCCATAAGGGTGGTGTTATCTGTGTATCTGAGGTTATTGATATTTCTCCCAGCAATCTTGATTCCAGCTTGTGCTTCTTCCAGCCCAGCATTTTGTACGATGTACTCTGCATATAAGTTAAAAAAACTGAGTTAAAATATACAGCCTTGACATACTCCTTTCCCATTGTGCATATCTCATATTTATATATCAGTAAATATTATTTCCTGTTATTATTTTCTATTATGCTGTTATTGTTGATCTTTTGGAGTTGTTAGTCTCCAAAATATATTTGGAGACATTTCTCAGCCTTACATGGGAAAGGATGCAGAAGTAACCCAAAATTATAGTCTTTATTGATTCAGTGGCTTATCTCTGATACCAGCTTTGCTCTCTTTGGTTAACAAAAAGTCCTGCGGTAGAATACAGCAGCTCTCCTTGGGTGGCAGTGTGGAGCCCTCCATGATTGCTTAAGCAGGCTTTAGGAATCTGATTTTCCTTCCTCACCAGTTCTTCCTTGAGTAAGGTTTTTAAATAAGGTTTCCTACATTTAAAAAGATTTCCAGTGGTGGTGTTTTGTTATTTGACAAGCATCTCAATAGGTCATCCTTAATCACCCTCTGTATGTATATATATATATATCTCACCTAAGGCTCAGCTACCAGATCTCAGTCTCTGTTTCAGATGGATTTAGGACCCGGAAGGACTCCAAAGCAGAGTGGACTGACCTCACTAAACATTTGGTTATCTGTATAGGCTCATTAGCCACAGACATGGCAAGAGAGCACTCTTAGTTAAATGAGGTCTTAATCTCTGTGTAGACTTGTTTTACAGGCACAGATAAAGTAAGGTTTGCCTCTAGAGAGAAACTTGGTTGATTCCAGAGAAAGTCTTTATTTGCCAGAGTCTGGTTGTAGCAGTGAACTTATCTTAGGACTGCTTGTGGTATGTGCCTCAGATTTAGGCCTGGTTGAGTCAGAGTAACCCAGGATACACAAAACTTGTGTCTTGGCTAAACAACTACACAGGGAACCCTCATCTCTGTTACAGCTGCTCCCCAGGTCTAGACCTTAGTCTTGCTGGCATATGATATGGATTTTGAAACTTTATGACTGAGTCTTGCTTTACTACATCCTGTCTGCCAGATTGGGCCCTCCAGGCCCTCTTTGTTTGTTTTTTCCCTCAGCCTTGAGTGCATTGCCAGGCAAATGATAGGCCCTCAGCAGATGCTTGTGGACTGTAACTCTTGGATCTCTTAGCAGTAGGAGCCTGTTCAGTTTGCCATGACCATGCCTTTGGGTTTGACCCTGGTGTTCCTGCACCTGTATTTCTCAATGTTTAGTGAGCCCCTAAAAGTGCCAAGCACTGTGCTTATCACTTTATATTCAAAATCTCATTTTATCCACACTGAAACCCTAATTACAAGTATTTTTATTATCATGGCCATTTTATAAATTAGGAAACTGAGACCCAGAGACACTCAGTAAGTTGTCTATAGTCATCGAGGTCAAGTACCTTTAGAAGATGGGATTCGAATCCAGATCTATCTGACTGCAGAGCCGGAGATCATAATCTCTACTCTGTTTTCTTTTCCACACCAGTTAAAGAGAGGGTGTTACTAGGAATCAGCCAACCCATAGATTAAGTCCATATTTCCTGCAGCTGGGCTAAGTTCCCACCACATGTAACCCCCTGCTCAGATTCTCATGAACTTGAGGCTAGTATTCTTACTGGCTGTGTGTGTTGGGAAAGGCTTTGTTTTCAGAAAGTTCAGGAATTGAGCAAGAGAGTGAGATGGAAATGCCATCTGCTGAGCTGAATGAGCCCTGCTGGCTTCTTTAGGAGAGACCTGGAGATGGAGCAGGCTGCAGCCCTTCTTCTGTCCCCAGGGCTTTCACTGTGCCTGTGGTTGGGAGACACCAAGATTTTCAGTTGCAAGTACCTGCCGCTGGTTGTCTGAGAAGTGGCTCTGGCTCCTGAAGCCAGCTTATCTCACACAGAGTGAGGAAGCACACCAGAAGTGACAGGGAGCTCATGGTCAGGCTTCCTCAGTCAATGAAATTCAAGAGTTGGTGAATAAGGACTTAGTTTGTCTTAAACCTTAGTGTGCTTAAGCATCTTAGAGAGCTATTTAAAAATTATTAAGTCAGAGAAGAGGTCCGTAAGTTTTGTTTCTAACAGCTTCCCGATGATGCTAACCCTTGAATCATCCTTAGCAAGGCTCTAGCTCCTTGACTCTCATTTGGGAAAGACGTGAGGTTTATTGTATGCAATCTTCTAAGATTCATTGAAGAATAAAGCTTTAGTTGTCCATAAATGTAGCCTGAAAAGTAGTAAATATTTGATTATTTTTTCCCCTTTCCTTCCTGACTTCCCCATCTTTACACCCATGCTCTTTGGCATCAGCATTCAAACGAACTATTTGCACTCTCAGGCCTATCTCAGGCTCTTTTTCTGGTAGCCCAATCTAATCAGATGACCCTACCAGCTTCCAGAATGAACAGCTCCACCAAGACAGTTGGCTGTCCCCAGGGCTCCAGATTTCAGCTGCCATGAGGTCATCCTCACAGATCTCTTCCAGGAAAGTCACATCTCACTGGACATGAGGTAGCCCAGGTTAAGGTGGTCCGGACTTGGCCTGTATTGATCTTAGAGTATTTACAGATGAGGGCATACCTGGCATTCTTCCCTTGGTGATTTGCCAGGACTGTTATTTGAGAGAAAGATACTGTGTTCCTGCTGTAGAAACTCTAGAGCCCATAAATTAAATATGAACCAAGATTTCCAAGTACTCTGCGGTAAGTTTTTCCCTTAAGAGTGGGAAAAAAAAAAAAAAAAAATTAAATCTCCAAACTTAATGAGTTAACCCCACTCGAGTATTTGTCAGCTTATATAAAGATTAGGGAATGGTTAGTCACCTGTGTGCTCTCATTCTGAATTCCTGTTCCCAACTGAAGTCTCTAACTGAAGTCCCTTTTAACTTCTCTACCTGCTCCTGCCTCTCTCTGAGTCTCATTAACTCCAGAATTAAATATGGCTCCTCTGCTTCATTCCCATCATCCTGTTCAGTGTGTTAGACTTCTCCTGAAGGCTTGAAGTTAAAGGATGAGAACTATTTAGAGAACACTTAATTTTCAGTATCACTAACATGCCAAATAACCAGGAGTCACTGCCATTTTCTGTGACTGAGAAGCAGAAAGGTTTGGCATCTATTTCTGCCGCCAGGCTTCCCATTGTGGCGGCTAGTTGTACTGTTGGCCCCTAGGACTCACTTTATTTCTCATCTCTGAGTCCAAGCCCTTCCCTATTAGAGCCTCCTTGCCTGGTTATTCAGGATGTAGACTGTACAACTTCTTGAGTCATGTTACATAGACTGTAAAAGGAACGACATCTCATGGAGTTTTTGCAACTTGACAGTTCTGCTTTCTGTCAACCCCAAAAGTCTTAGACTCCACCCCTAGAAAACCAGGAGAATTTGAAATTTTTCATTATTTTATTTTATCTTGCACCCTTTATTTTCTAGGTGTACCCCAGCATCCTACCTTAGTATAATCAAAGTCTCATTAAAGTATTTCTTGTTCCCCAACACAAAATAATTGTTCTTTTTCTGTGAAGACTTCTGTCTTCCTTTTAAGCTCAAATTGTGTCCAGCTTCTAAAATTGCAGCTTCTATGCCTTCTCTCTTGTTTAATTGAGTGAAGAAAGTTACAAATCCTGTCTAGGCTTTAATCAAACATATGGCTGTGAGGTTTGCTGTCTCCTCTGTGGCCTTGGACTCAGGGAATTCCAGTTCCCCCCAGGCCTTGCTGGAGCCAGTTTTCATCTTGATGTTGCCCCATATCCAAGGCAACCTTAGAAAACCTTTTAATTGATGATTCCACCTTGGCCTTAATAGACGTAGTTCTTTATACCTTTCATTTCCTTCCAAAAGACTGAAGCCACTCAAGAAGAGTTTGAGATCTAAACCATTCTCAACCACCAGGGGCAGTTGCAGGCCTCAAGAAAAAGATCAAATTCCAGAATCTATGTCCTATATTCATGCTAGTCATGAGAGGGGGTTGGGGATGGTGGTAGCTGGAAACAAAGGATGGAGCTAAGACAAGGTTCTCAAAAGGACCTAAATAGATTTATCAGCTCTGTAAACTTTGGGAATTTACATAATATTTCACTCAGCTGTAAAACAGAGATGTTCTTTACCTTACAAGGCTGTTATGAGGATTAAACAAACTAATATTTGTAAGGTTCTTAGCATTAGGTCTGACAGGTAACAAGTTCTCATAAAAAATTCTGTTGCCATAGAACCTCCAAATCTGTGCTTCTAAGGGATGTAGTATCATGTTTTAGCCTGCTAGTTTTTCTTAAATAATTGAATCCACCCAGGAAAAGGAAAAAATCAGTGAAGGAGAGCTCAAATCCTAAGTGGCTTGTGTAGCACTTGCTCTTGGTAGAACAGTGACCCCAGATTGTGGTTAATTGTAACATCTTTCTACGGAACTACTGTGAAACATGGAACCAATGGTAGAGACTCAGGCCCTGTGGGATGTGACATCATCCATAGATACAGTTATAGTCTGTTGTTGCCATTTTTGGTAGTAACCAGCTATATATGCTTTAGCTGTCCTGCATTATCTCAGTAAAATAAAACAGCAATAATTTAGTCTTCAATAGCAAATCACATTGTTGTAACTTAAGATTGTATTTGGAACCATTTACTTTCTAGGTAAAAATTAACATTGAAAGTATCTTGGAAAACATTTACCCATATTGAAGCCTGAGTCATTCTTTTATCTGTTTGGCCTTTGTACCTACTTTATTCTTTTGAATACAAGAATGCACTCTTTGTTTCCCCCTCTGGCTTTCTTTCACTTTTTTCTTTTGCCTTTAACATTCTTTTTGTAGTATCTTCTTTGACAGATCCATATCTTCCACTCTCAAAGGAAAAGTAATGATGGAAACACTGTGTTTGTCTTTTGTGTGTGTGTGAGCTCAGGAGCTGGACCTTTCTACTTGGTGTGACCAGTCGTTTACTTAGCCATCATCTCCGCTTTCAGTGCGGCAGGTGTAAACTACAGAACTCAGGAAGAAACTGAAAACAAGCTCTCAACCACCCAGTATGCTGAGTATATGCTGTAGGTTATACATTTTATCAGAAAAGAATCTTTTAGGTTTTCATGATCATGGAGTTCCAAAAGTACCAAAAATCCAGTAGATCTTAATGAAAATATGTCATATCAACGGAGGTTAAAGCGTCTGCCTCCAGTGCGGGAGACCTGGGTTCGATCCCTGGGTCGGGAAGATCCCCTGGAGAAGGAAATGACAATCCACTCCAGTATTCTTGCCTGGAGAATCCCATGGACGGCCAGTCCACAAGGGTCGCAAAGAGTCGGACACGACTGAGCGACTTCACCTCACCTCACCTCAACTTTATTAGACAGATCTTTAGACAGAATTTGTATATAAGGAAAGGAAAATTATTTAGGAAGAGGGAAAAAAGACCATCCCTAAGGAAAACAAATGCAAAAAGGCCAAATGGTTGTCTGAGGGAACCTTACAAATAGCTGCGAAAAGAAGAGAAGTGAAAAGCAAGGGAGAAAAGGAAAGATATAGTCGTCTGAATGCAGAGTGCCAAAGAATAGCAAGAGAAATAAGAACGCCTTCCATAGGGATCAATGCAAAGAAATAGAGGAAAACAATAGAAAGGGAAAGACTAGAGATCTCTTCAAGAAAATTAAAGATACCAAGGGAACATTTCATGCAAAGATGGGCACAATAAAGGACAGAAATAGGACCTAATAGAAGCAGAAGATATTAAGAAGAGGTAGCAAGAATAAGATCTTCATGACCCAGATAATCACGATGGTGTAATCACTCACCTAGAGCCAAACATCCTGGAATGTGAAGTCAAGTGGGCCTTAGGAAGGATCACTATGAACAAAGCTAGTGGAGGTGATGGAATTCCAGTTGAACTAATTCAAATCCTAAAAGATGATGTTGTGAAAGTGCTGCACTCAATATGCCAGCAAATTTGGAAAACTCAGCAATGGTCACAGGACTGGAAAAGGTCAGTTTTCATTCCAATCTCAAAGAAAGGCAATGCCAAAGAATGCTCAAACTACCGCACAATTGCACTCACCTCACATGCTAGTAAAGTAATGCTCAAAATTCTCCAAGCCAGGTTTCAACAGTAGGTTAACTGTGAGCCTCCAGATGTTCAAGTTGGATTTAGAAAAGGCAGGGGAACCAGAGATCAAATTGCCACCATCCGTTGGATCATCAAAAAAGCAAGAGAGTTACATAAAAACATCTACTTCTGCTTTATTGACTATGCTAAAGCCTTTGACTGTGTGGATCACCACAAACTGTGGAAAAATTTTAAAAAGATGGAAATACCAGACCACCTGACCTGTCTCTTGAGAAATCTGTATGCAGGTCAGGAAGGAACAGTTAGAATTGGACATGGAACAACAGACTGGTTCCAAATAGGAAAAGGAGTACGTCAAGGCTGTATATTGTTACCCTGTTTATTTAACTTACATGCAGAGTACATCATGAGAAACACTGGGCTGGATGAAGCCCAAGCTAAAATCAAAATTGCCGGGGGAAATATCAATAACCTCAGATATGCAGATGACACCACCCTTATGGCAGAGAGTGAAGAAAAACTAAAAAGCTTGTTGTTGAAAGTGAAAGAGGAGAGTGAAAAAGTTGGCTTAAAACTCACCATTCAGAGAACTAAGATCATGGCATCTGATCCCATCACTTCATGGCAAATAGATGGGGAAACAGTGGAAACAGTGAGAGACTTTATGGACTCCAAAATCACTGCAGATGGTGACTGCAGCCATGAAATTAAAAGATACTTGCTCCTTGGAAGAAAAGTTATGACCAACCTAAACACCATATTCAAAAGCAGAGACAATACTTTGCTAACAAAGGTCTGTCTAGGCAAAGCTATGTTTTTTCCAGTAGTTATGTATGGATGTGATAGTTGGTCTATAAAGAAAGCTGAGTGCGGAAAAATTGATACTTTTGAACTGTGGTGTTGGAGAAGACTCTTGAGAGTCCCTTGGACAGCAAAGAGATCCACGCAGTCCATTCTAAAGGAAATCAGTCCTGAATATTCATTGGCAGGACTAACGATGAAGCTGAAACTCCAATATTTTGAGCACCTGATGTGAAGAACTGACTCATTGGAAAAGATCCTGATGCTGGGAAAGATTGAGGGCAGGAAGAGAAAGGGAAGACAGGGGATGAGATGGTTGGATGGCATCACTGACTCAATGGACATGAGTTTGAGTAAGTTCTGGGTGTTGGTGATGGACAGGGAAGCCTGGCGTAACTGTAGTTCATGGGTTTGTAAAGAGTCAGACACGACTGAGCGACTAAACTGAACTGAACTGAAGTATGTATATATACTTACCTATTTCTGCACATATAACAAATTATGTGCATTTATATACAGTATATATTATGATATAAAATATATAAAATTTCAAATTTCATTAAATATTCTTTTCCTGTAAAATTAACATTTGTAAGTTTAGGACATATTTTTTCCTTTATCTTTAAACCATGACCATGTTTATTTTGGTCTCATGAATGAAAGGTGCCACTGGTGTTTCATAAACTTGAATATTTTATGGATTCTTTTAAAAGGAATTTTCATGGACCCTTAGTATTTACATGGATAATTTTGTATTGGAATGTTACTGTTAAATGTACAAACATATAATTAGGTATACATTCCTTGTGCTTTTATGTCCTAAAATTATTTTAAGATAAATTTTGAGATGAGAAAACAAACTCATTTTAACACCACAGGTTTCATGTGATAGATAATGATGTTCTACTGAAATGTTGCTATTTGAGAAAGCATTGTGATATAGGCTTATATACAGTTGGAGTTTAGAGCTTAGCATGGCACAAGTACCATAATTCATTTGATTAAAACATTCTTTTGCTGCTTTTTTCCTGTTGAAAGAATTGTGAAACCTCCATTCATCCAGTGGGCAGAGGTAGCGTTTTCCCTTGGTGTGGATGCAACTTTCATGTAGTCAGTGTCTGCCTTCATTTGTTCCTCTAAAATAGCGCTACTTGCTGGAAATTGATTGTAAAAGCAATATAGATGGGAACTGCTGTGACATGTCAGTACTTTATCTGAAGGGGTGGTGAGGGGGTCTTGTAGAGGACACTAATGAGCTTCTCTTCTGCCATCTACACCCTCTCCCTCTGATCTCCTTGTTTTAAATACAATCTGCTCCCTGACAACTCCCAATTTTTATCTATAGTCTAGACTGCTCCTCTAAACTCCAGACCTGTGTATCTAACTGCCATGTCGACATCTCCACTTAAGATTTCTAAGCAACATCTCAGAATTAACAAGTTAATTTGAGCTTGTTTTGGTTTCCCCTGATTTCCCTGACCTGCTCCAGACCTGCTCATGCAGTATTCTCCATCTCTCGAGAGAGCAACCATTTCAGCCTTTTGTCACCCTTTACTTTTCTTTTTTTTTTTTTTTATATTTAAATCCAGTTAGCCTGAGAATCTTGCTGGCTTTGACATATACCCAGGATCTGACCTCTTCTTACCAACCTCACTGCTACCGTCTCCCCTCCCACAGCCCCAGGTCCAAAGCACTGTCACTTCTTGCCTGGATGTTTGCAGTAGCCCCCTAATAGGTCTCCCTGCCTTTCCCCTGGCCTTCTCTGCTAGGTGGTGCATGGTATAGGCTGCACAGAGTTGATGCTTTACGTAAAACCCATAGAAGGTTCCTAGATGATTCCCCTTCCTCAAGCCTACCAAAGGGTCCCTCCCAGAATGAAAACCAAACCCTCACAGTGCTCTGCAAGGCCTGCTCCAGCCCTGTCTTTTCCTCTGTCTATTCCAGCCTCACTTTCCCTCAGACCTGCGACACAGCTTTTCAGAGCCCTGGCCCTGCTGTTTCCTCTGGGGGCCACCTGGCTTGCACCCCCACATTCTTCTGGCTGTTGTTTAGGTACCGCTTTAACAGTGGGCCTTCTTTGAACACCTGAGAAAACATCTGGACACCAGCCTGCCTCCTCCTCTCTACTCCTTCACCTGCTTTAATTTTTTTTCCCGCTGCATTTATCACCATGTATTACATTTACATTATATGTATTATATATTATACTTTGTATATGTATAAGTGTATAAATTGCTTATGGCCTGTCTCTTTTGATGGGAATATAAGTTTCATGAAGGCAAGAACTTATTTTTTCCTTAGGTCCTAAAATACTACATGGAACTTAGTTTGTGTATAATAAGCATTTGTTGAATCAAGCAGTGAATACTTAGTGTTTTGTTTTTACAATTATTTTTTTACTAGAACAAAAGCAAATGGAAATATTATTAGTTAGAGGTTGTAGGTCACAGGATGAAAAAATGTATATCAGGCTGTGAAACAAGTAATCAAACTGCTAAGAGCAACTTAGATTTTATGAAGCATTAGAAATCTTTGTATTGCCAGTTCTCATTTTACCAGCTGTAACATCGTTTGGGTTTTGCAGTTGAATATGAACTTCTAACTTCCTCCAGGTACTTGCCTGTTATGCTTTGTGTACATATTTACAGCTTCTTTGAAAGTTACTAATAGCATTATTCATTTGTGTGACCACTGATACCATGCTGGGCTGTTGTTAATACAGTTAAGATTTTCTGAGAAAAAGGCCTCTTTGTAAATCAGCCGGTCCCCTGATTTTCACTTGGAACTCATCCAAATATTGACGCTACTTACTTTGTAAGATTTCCTCAACTCAGTGGAGAACCAGTAGCTGGCAGAACCAAAGCCCTGATATGCAGTGGAGATTAACATTCAGAGGGAAGCCTGTCTGTTGAACTGTGTAACAACTATCCTTGTAGGAAACCCAAACAGAGTCCAAAGAGCAAATAATTGTGGTGATTAAACTGATAAGCTGGTGACACAGGGGAAGAAAGTACAAATTAAAGTTTCGGCAACAAGTGTAAGGCACATGTCTTTCCTTTCCTGGTATTCTTAGGAAAGAAATACGATAGCTTAGTTAACTGATTAAAATAGGCAAAGTCCAGCTGGAATCCCATTTACTACCTGTTGTTTGCTTGCTCTTTTTTCTCTTATCAGAGGTGTCGAGATCTTTAAACTGTTACAGTTTACCACTTTTTTGTTTTCCTTTATCTTTTAGCCTTTATAGCAAAGTACTGTTAATATAGAGTTAAACCAAGGCTTTCTTCACATTCTTCTGTTCCCCCCACCCCCCCCCACCATGGTATAAATTGATGATTTACTCAAAACATTTTTAAAGTTATTATAAGCTAAAATGTGTATACATTTTAATTATATATACTATAACAAATATTGCATTCATAAATAGTGTTTTTATATAATTTATTAACACATGTTTTATATATTTGTTTGTATTGCAAGAACCTTATGAAAATAAGGGATGAAACCAAGATTTGACTTTCAAGGATAAGAAAAAGTACCTCTTCTTTTAAACAGAAAATTGAGTCATGTAAAAACCATACTTCAGTGTTGTAGGAAGCATCCTATTGTAAGCACATCTTTTTTTCTTTCCTCCCTTCCTCCATTTCCTATTTGAATTGATATTGATTGAATACCCATGTATATCAGGCAAGAAAAATACAGACTCAGTCCTGGGGATGATGTGAAAGCTAATTTAGCAATCCTAGGCTATCATGGAGTAGCTTCTTTAAAGTACATTGGGAATTATTTGGGGTCAGCCTGCATCTGGCTGTACACAGGTTGGACACAGGAAAGAAGAGGCCCGTTTTTATGAATTTTGGTTTCTGGTAGTTTGACTTTTTCCTGGGCAATGTGCTACATTCATTCCCCAAGGTAATGTTAATCACTTGTTAGTCTGGCTTCAGAAACTTTCATTGTCTCTCTGCTATTTTAACAAATGCACGCACACATATTCTTTATCTCTACCTCTATTTCTTTCTTTCATCTTCCACTTCTTACAGTTCCTTTCTCATCTCAGATTCTAGGCTTCTTTTATATTTTCTTCTTAGCTCTCCTCTGAGTTTCTTGTTTTGGTTTACAATGTTAACAGTTTATGTTTTATATTGTTGCATTTTGTTTTGAAGAAATGTTATACATTGATTCAATATGAAAATAATTGCTTTCCTGTCTAGAGATCTGAAAAGATAGAGGGATTAAATACTGCCCTAAGGTTGGATGCAATAGAAAATGAACTGTTTCTAAAGGAAATTAAACAGGCATATTAACTTATTTCCTGCAGACCATTCAGTTCAGTTCAGTTCAGTTTAGTCGCTCAGTTGTGTCTGACTCCGCGACTCCATGGACCGCAGCATGCCAGGCCTCCCTGTCCATCACCAACTCCTGGAGTTCACCCAGACTCATGTCCATCGAGTTGGTGATGCCATCCAACCATCTCATCCTCTCTGGTCCCCTTCTCCTCCTGCCCTCAATCTTTCCCATCTGGATCTTTTCAAATGAATCAGCTCTTCACATCAGGTAGCCAAAGTATTGGAGTTTCAGCTTCAACATCAATTCTTCCAATGAACACCCAGGACTGATCTCCTTTAGGATGGACTGGTTGGATCTCCTTGCACCCCCCCCACCATGGTATAAATTGATGATTTACTCAAAACATTTTTAAAGTTATTATAAGCTAAAATGTGTATACATTTTAATTATATATACTATAACAAATATTGCATTCATAAATAGTGTTTTTATATAATTTATTAACACATGTTTTATATATTTGTTTGTATTGCAAGAACCTTATGAAAATAAGGGATGAAACCAAGATTTGACTTTCAAGGATAAGAAAAAGTACCTCTTCTTTTAAACAGAAAATTGAGTCATGTAAAAACCATACTTCAGTGTTGTAGGAAGCATCCTATTGTAAGCACATCTTTTTTTCTTTCCTCCCTTCCTCCATTTCCTATTTGAATTGATATTGATTGAATACCCATGTATATCAGGCAAGAAAAATACAGACTCAGTCCTGGGGATGATGTGAAAGCTAATTTAGCAATCCTAGGCTATCATGGAGTAGCTTCTTTAAAGTACATTGGGAATTATTTGGGGTCAGCCTGCATCTGGCTGTACACAGGTTGGACACAGGAAAGAAGAGGCCCGTTTTTATGAATTTTGGTTTCTGGTAGTTTGACTTTTTCCTGGGCAATGTGCTACATTCATTCCCCAAGGTAATGTTAATCACTTGTTAGTCTGGCTTCAGAAACTTTCATTGTCTGTCTGCTATTTTAACAAATGCACGCACACATATTCTTTATCTCTACCTCTATTTCTTTCTTTCATCTTCCACTTCTTACAGTTCCTTTCTCATCTCAGATTCTAGGCTTCTTTTATATTTTCTTCTTAGCTCTCCTCTGAGTTTCTTGTTTTGGTTTACAATGTTAACAGTTTATGTTTTATATTGTTGCATTTTGTTTTGAAGAAATGTTATACATTGATTCAATATGAAAATAATTGCTTTCCTGTCTAGAGATCTGAAAAGATAGAGGGATTAAATACTGCCCTAAGGTTGGATGCAATAGAAAATGAACTGTTTCTAAAGGAAATTAAACAGGCATATTAACTTATTTCCTGCAGACCATTCAGTTCAGTTCAGTTCAGTTTAGTCGCTCAGTTGTGTCTGACTCCGCGACTCCATGGACCGCAGCATGCCAGGCCTCCCTGTCCATCACCAACTCCTGGAGTTCACCCAGACTCATGTCCATCGAGTTGGTGATGCCATCCAACCATCTCATCCTCTCTGGTCCCCTTCTCCTCCTGCCCTCAATCTTTCCCATCTGGATCTTTTCAAATGAATCAGCTCTTCACATCAGGTAGCCAAAGTATTGGAGTTTCAGCTTCAACATCAATTCTTCCAATGAACACCCAGGACTGATCTCCTTTAGGATGGACTGGTTGGATCTCCTTGCCATCCAAGGGACTCTCAAGAGTCTTTCCCAACACCATAGATCAAAAGCATCAGTTCATCAGTGCTCAGCTTACTTTCATCTCTCACATCCATACATGACCACTAGAAAAACCATAGCCTTGACTAGACAAACCTTTGTTGCAAAGTAATGTCTCTGCTTTTTAATATGCTGTCTAGGTTGGTCATAGCTTTTCTTCTAAGGAGCAAGCATCTTTTAATTTCATGGCTGCAGTCACCATCTGCAGTGATTTTGGAGCCCCCCCCAAATAAAGTCAGCCACTGTTTCCACTGTATCCCCATCTATTTGCCATGAAGTGATGGGACTGGATGCCATGATCTTAGTTTTCTGAATGCTGAGCTTTAAGCTAACTTTTTCACTTTCCTCTTTGACTGTCATCAAGAGGCTGTTTAGTTCTTCTTCACTTTCTGCCATAAGGGTGGTTTCATCTGCATATCTGAGGTTATTGATATATCTCCCAGCAATCTTGATTCCAGCTGCAGACCATTAGCTAAACAGATAATGAAAGGAAAATACTTCACTGCTTACCTGATTATCTATTCCAAAATCTAACTGGAGTCCAAGGTTGTACATCCTGTTGCCAGTGTTTTCTAGGATTATACCTTCACATCAGTTACTTTTCTTTTGACTTGCATAGAGGAAATGGCTATCGGAGAGAGCTCTCTGTTTAAAATGTGTTCGTTTCAACAAGAATGAGCAAGTTTCTATGCGTTTTAACGAAGTGGTTATGGAAAACCTAAAGCTCTGAACCTTGTATGGGTTTCCCACAGTACCAAAAGAAGATTGGATTTTTGACTGAAACTGACCTGTAATTAAGTTCAGATTGAGTGCTGTATTACTTCTGTTTGGAATCCTTCTTAAAGACTTGTCCATCATAGTCAAGTCCAGTGCTCAGAATTTCTAAAAAGATTTTAGCCTTTTAAAAAATACAGTGTATGGTAGTACTTAACAGTCCTTGAGAAAAATGGTACGTGTGAGATGTGATGGATTTTAGAAATTACACCAGCACCCTCTAGTTAGTGTGTTCTTTTACTTACTCTATTATAAATCAGGAGTTTGCAGTTTTGACAGCTAATTTTTTTTTTTTTTCTGTCAGCTGAAACTTGACTCAGCCTCTTAACTGTAAGCAAACTGGAAATGAAGAGTCTTTCTTAAGATACAGATACATATTTTCTTTGGAAATATAATTTGAATGGTTGAATGTGTGTATCTTTTAAGCTAATGTACTTGGTGGTAAACAGAAATAGACATTTCCCCCTTTCCATTTGGAGTAAAATTTATTTAAGTATAAAATTTGATTCCATAATAAGCAAAATAGCATACGCATTATTTTAAAACAAACTAAAGGTAAAAACTAGGAGTTTTTAACAGGCCTGCAATATGGGATTTATTGTTGTCATTCTTGCTGAAGAGGCTGTGATGTGGGGATGGGCCTTTTTCAGCATGTGTTAGAATTATCCATTTGTCTACCTCAGATCATAATATCTTCCAGTTTAGAAGATCTTTGAGGACCATCTAGTTCAAGTCTCCTATTTTACAGTTAAAGGAATCTGTGGGAAAAGTTACTCCCAAAACTGTTTTCTAAAAAAAATCCAACATTGTTGTTACTCAGTTCATTGTCAGGCAAATCTTTGTTAGTAATTTTAACAGTTCCACTAATAATTGGCAGATAATTATACACACAAAAAAGCAGAGACATTACTTTGCTGAAAGATGTCCATCTAGTCAAAGCTATGGTTTTTCAGTGAGGTGAGGTGAAGTCGCTCAGTCGTGTCCGACTCTTTGCGACCCCGAGGACTGTAACCTACTAGGCTTCTCCGTCCATGGGATTCTCCAGGCAAGAATACTGGAGTGGGTTGCCATTTCCTTCTCCAGGGGATCTTCCCAACCCAGGGATCGAACCCGGGTCTCCCGTGTTGGAGGCAGACGCTTTAACCTCTGAGCCCCCAGGGAAGACAATGGTTTTTCAGTAGCCATGTATATAGATGTGAGAGGTGGACCATTAAGAATGCTGAGCACCAAAAAATTGATACTTCTGAACTGTGGTGTTGGAGAAGACTCTTGAGAGTCCCTTGGACTGCAAGGAGATCCAACCAGTCAATCCTAAAGGAAATCAACCCTGAATATTCCTTGGAAGGAATGGTGCTGAAGCTGAAGTTCTAATACTTTGGTCACCTGATGCAAGAGCTGACTCATTAGAAAAGACCCTGATGCTGGGAGAGAGTGAAGGCAGGAGGAGAAGCAGACGACAGAGGACTGGATAGTTGGATGGCATCACCAACTCATTGGACATGAGTTTGATCAAGCTCTGGGAGATGATGAAGGACAGGGAAGCCTGGCCTGCTGCAGTCCATGGGAACACGACTGAGCAACTGAGCAATAGCAACAACAGATTGTCAACCTTCATAATTCTTATTTGTAGGCAGGTCATCATATTCGGGAAATAATTTTCCCTGGAAGTGCTCAAACTGTAACTCACGGAACCTGTCTTCACTAAAACAACTGGACTTCTTTTGGAAGAGGAGATGTTTTGGAATCTCTCTTGTAATAAAACACAGTGTAATGTTACATGTGCTAGGATAGGGCAAGGCCTGACTTCTGTTTCTGCCTCTACCGTCTGTTCGGACCCTTCCTTTCTTTTCTTCTCTTCCTTTCTTCTTTGTTCACTTTGTTCCCCAAAGGAATTATAATCTTGGTCCCCAAATGAAATGATGATTTCATCCTTTTGGGCATTTCTTCTCACTTTCTCTTTCTGCCTGCATTGTACACCTTTCTATCCCTAACCGCACTGAGTCCCAGTGTACACACGTACACACACATACCTAGGTATGACACATGCCTGGTTGTCCTGTGACCCACTTTGGTTACACCTTTTGGGAAAGTTGCTCTGTAATGTATGATTGTGTGATTTCACTGTTTTTCTCTGTGCAGATCTAGAAAACATACCGGGAATGATGGCTGGCATTTCTTTGATTTCATCCATGTTAAATGGTAAAACTAGAAGTGCTCAGTTAAGGCCCGACTCCTGGTAGCTTTTTAAAAATTGGCCTAATTCTTTAGTCCCAGTTTGAGTAATTAAATACCAAATAGATGAATTAGCAGATGTTGACAGATTGTGTAATATCCTCTTGCAGATGGAAATGGTTAATAGTTTAATGTAAATGTCCTATAAAATTTGGAAAAAGGTAATAATTCTGTTTTCTTATTTGTAGCCTTATCATGATTTCTGCCATGGTGATGAGCAGACTTTTAGACTGGTAATTTAATGAAAGTGTTAATCAAATAATAATATCATGTGAGGCAGTTTAGTATATAATCTCAAATATGATTTAGTAGAAAATATTAAACAGCCATTTCATAAACTGACACAATTCAATTTTTAATGGGTTAGAATGCAGATTAAGAGAAATATCAAAATGGGTTGAATAGTGTTATAAAAGCTGATCCTTTTAGAGCAAACCGCACTGTCATCAAGATACATGCCTATTAAATCTTAGCATTCTAATTTTATATATGACAGCAATGCTATTAACATAAAAACATGTGACTGTTGATTAATAATGTTCAGTCTGTGGATATTTAATACTCTTTCACAGGAAGAAGCACGGTCTAGTATGTATGTGAAATACCTTAATTTTTAGAATTCTGTACATAGAAGATTATATCTGTTGTTTTATAAAATTAAAAGGATGCCTGTTGTTGCCTTTCCAGATTAGGCATATTGGTGCAGAATTTCATCTTCCCAATATTAATTTTGTACTACTCCTGTATTTTTTTGCTAAGATCAACTTGTTTTAAAAAGTTAAGGTAAATTATTTAAAACAAGAGAAGTCTTAGGCAATTAAACATTGGTAATAGGGTTGAGTTGCAGCAGTGTTATACTCTATGAAATGAAGTGATCGTGTCAGTGAGAGTTATTGATTAGAATCTTCCTACAGGTACTTACATTGAATTAACGGAATATGTATGTTTATTAACAGCAAAGATAAATATGGTCACTGAAATGGTTTATCATCCAGTTTTTTTTAATTAACTACCATAAGAACTTACAATAAGCGAATTTTCACTGTATAATCTAATACACCCCAGAGCCTAGTCCATATGGAACTTTGCTTTGGAGCTGACTATGCTTTTGGATGAGACCATTTTGGTCCGCCAGTAACTAAACACTTGAAGGGAAGTCTAATGCCTTGCTTTTTATTGAACTTCACTCCTGAATTTGGAGTGATGCCGTGAGGAGTTGCCTTTTAATATATAATTCGTATTGCCTTAAAAACTGAGATAAGTACTCTTCTTAGCCTGTTATTAATGAATTGAGAGTTCAGCCTAACCTTCACAAATGGTTTAAACCAAGTACCTATTGATATTTAAACTCACTGTAAAATTTCACTTAAAGTGAATAACGGAGGTGGACATTCTAAGATTGTAGGAAATCTACAGTTTCCTTATTTATTTTTTTTTTACACTACACATTTTTATTTCTTTTTACACAACACCAGACTTTTAGAATTTACAATCAGAATGATTTCTGTGACCTTTAAATGCCCATGGTGCTTGATTATTCTCTCATTGTTCATTGTACTATAAGGTAAAAATTTTATTAAATCATGCAGCCTGATAATACATTTAATAGCTCCACGAGAATAAAAAAGTGACCTAATGGAGAGAGATCAAGTGACAATCAGATACTTTATGTCTGAGAGATCAGAGAAAGCTTCATGGGAGAGTTGCCTTGGACTGGTCCTTGATATTAATGTGGACGAGTTTGCTTCCAGTAGCAGACTTTATGATGCTCTGTCGAGCTGAGGACCATCGCCACTATGGACAGTTCTGGCATGCTGGTAGTTTGCCACCTCAGGTAGCAGAGGTGGGCTTCTGTGACTTAGGACTTTCTCTGGCACCTGAGGAGCTTGTGCAGCTACACCGCAGGTGCCACAAGGGACTGTGAAGGAGTTATAACACCCCCATGGTTGAGTTGGGAGCTAATAAATCTCAGTAGGAGGTGGTAAAGAACCAGTGGATAAATGCACAGCTCCTCAGATTTCTTCAGGAGTACAGTTTGGTCATGGGACCTTCATGTTTGCAGGATTGTGGTCCTGTGGCTCACAGTGGCAACCTGCTCGTGAGTGTTGCCATTGGTGCATTTTATTTCTTTTCTTTTTCTTCTTTTTTCACTCGTACTTCTTTTTTTTAAAAAAAAAAAACTATTTTTTTTTTTCAGATTTTATTTTATTTTTTACTTTTGGTTTAGCCATACATCAACATGAATCCGCCACAGGTGTACATGTATTCCCAATTCTGAAACCCCCTCCCACCTCCCTCCCCATACCATCCCTCTGGATCATCCCAATGCACCAGCCCCAAGCATCCTGTATCCTGCATTGAACCTATACTGGCAATTCATTTCTTATACGATATTATACATGTTTCAATGTCATTCTCCCAAATCATCCCACCCTCTCCCTTTCCCACAGAGTCCAAAAGACTGTTCTATACATCTGTGTCTCTTTTGTTGTCTTGCATACAGGGTTATCGTTACCATCTTTCTAAATTCCATATATCAGTTCAGTTCAGTTCAGTCACTCAGTCGTGTCCGACTCTTTGCGACCCCATGAATTGCAGCATTCCAGGCCTCCCTGTCCATCACTAACTCCCAGAGTTCACTCAGACTCACGTCCATCGAGTCCATGATGCCATCCTGCCATCTCATCCTCTGTCACCCCCTTCTTCTCCTGTCTTTTCCAATGAGTCAACTCTTCTCATGAGGTGGCCAAAGTACTGGAGTTTCAGCTTTAGCATCATTCCTTCCAAAGAAATCCCAGGGTTGATCTCCTTCAGAATGGACTGGTTGGATCTCCTTGCAGTCCAAGGGACTCTCAAGAGTCTTCTCCAACACCACACTTCAAAAGCATCAATTCTTTGGCGCTCAGCCTTCTTCACAGTCCAACTCTCACATCCATACATGACCACGGGAAAAAAGCTAGCCTTGACTAGACGGACCTTAGTTGGCAAAGTAATGTCTCTGCTTTTGAATATGCTATCTAGGTTGGTCATAACTTTTCTTCCAAGGAGTAAGCGTCTTTTAATTTCATGGCTGAAATCACCATCTGCAATGATTTTGGAGCCCCCCCCCCCAAAAAAGTTCTGACACTGTTTCCACTGTTTCCCCATCTATTTCCCATGAAGTGATGGGACCGGATGCCAT
>SJYT01080772.1:45704-110405 GCA_006410635.1 Cephalophus harveyi | reverse complement strand
ACTCATCAAGAAACAAAGAGAGAAAAATCAAATCAATAAAATTAGAAATGAAAATGGAGAGATCACAACAGACAACACAGAAATACAAAGGATCATAAGAGACTACTATCAGCAATTATATGCCAATAAAATGGACAACGTGGAAAAATGGACAAATTCACTCATACTTCTTAGAATAACTTCACCAATAAACTCTCTACTCTGAAATTCATATCCCAGTCTCTACTTTTGACGGTACCCAAACTAAAGCAGTTTGATAGAGATGGAAGACGAACAGGGTGAGTAAAGTTGTAAAGATTAAGTACAGTATCAGTGAGTGACTCTGCTGCTGCTGCTGCTAAGTAGCTTCAGTCGTGTCCGACTTCGTGCGACCCCATAGACGGCAGCCCACCAGGCTCCTCCATCCCTGGGATTCTCCAGGCAAGAACACTGGAGTGGGTTGCCATGTCCTTCTCCAATGCAGGAAAGTGAAGAGTGAAAGTGAAGTTACTCAGTCGTGTCTGACTCTTAGTGACCCCATGGACTGCAGCCTACCAGGCTCCTCCATCTATGGGATTTTCCAGGCAAGAACACTGGAGTGGGTCGCCATTGCCTTCTCCAGTGAGTGACTCAGTTTGCCTGAAATATCAGATTTATGGTTTGAGAGCAGTAAAATTGGTTATGTCACAAGGAAACCCTGAGGATTTGCAGATTTTCTTCAGGCATTACAGGTTTTCTAAAGTTTTTGCAAAGGGAGGTGACATGATCAAAGCTCTGCTTCCAAATACCAGTCTGATAGTAGTCTTTAGTGGAGATCAGAGATAAGAGAGGTGGGATGAATGGAGAACACTGGTGTAGTCATTCTGGAGTCTAGACGAGGAAATGGAGAAGAAGGATGGTGGATGCTCCATATGGCAATGTGCTGATGTGGATGTCAGGGGAATTGAAAAGCATTAGAAAAAAATGCAAATATTTCTAGCCTCTATTACTGACTGGGAAGATGACGATATTTTGTTTGAAATAGAAAAACCTAGAGAAGAAGTATGTTTAAGTGAGATTAAAAAACCTTCAGTTTGCTTCTTTGGAAAATCTGTCTGTATAATATTCATTCTCCCTTTATTTCTTAGTGTCAGGATCCTCATTTTGTACAAGTCCATAGTGTGCCCAGCTCAGAGATCTTTCCCAACTTCTCATTACAGCTGGTTGTAGCTATATGACTAAGTTCTGGGTGATACAATGTAAGTGGAAATGTGTTAGATTTCAAGGAAACTTGCAGGTGAGAAGCAGGGTCACCTAGAGCTGTGCCCCTTCATCATGTCCTCATTCCTCTGCTATTTTATGGGAAGAGAAGTACAGCAGCAATCTTGGACTGCAAGATGGCTTTGAGGATGAAGGCCATATAGCAGGAATTTGTAATGCCTGGGGAGACTACAGTAGCCCCAGACTTCCCAGCTCCAGAGCTTATTTACTTAAGAGGAAAATAAGCTCCATCTTCTCTGAGCCACTGGTATTTTATGGCACTTGTACCTAACACTAAATGATGACACAGAACATGTTGAATCTGAATTAAGAACAAGTTATCCAGGGGATGGGGGCTTCCCCAGTGGTTCAGCAGTAAAGAATTCACCTGCAGTACAGTAGACACATTTTTGATCCCTGGGTTGGGAAGATCCCCCACAGAAGAAAATGGCAGCTCACTCCAGTATTCTTGTCTGGGAAACCCCATGGACAGAGGGGCCTGATGGTCTGCAGTGCATGGGGTCCCAAAAGAGTTGGACATGACTTAGGAACTAAGCAAGCAATAGCAATCCAGGTGAAGATTTTCAATAGGCATTGCTATATATATATAACAATTTATCATTATATGAAATTGTTATATATATAACAGTTTTCCTCATTATATTTGGAAATATATATAGACAAATAAATATAAACAAACAATTTGAAAATATAAACAAAAAATAATGCAACTAGAATTTGTGTGATACCAAGCATATGCCAGGTCAGGATACATAGAGTATATTTAAAGTTTGTACTGTATATGCAATTAAGTGGCATAGCTGGGGGTTGAAAGCCAGATCTGTCTCGAGTGTAGATTCTTGTTCTGTAATGTGGAACAGAACTCAGAAGACAGGTTATAAGAATTTCATTCTAAGGTAGGGTGATCTGAGAGAATAAACTGTAAAACTACCAAAGGTACATAACTATTCATTTGCATGCACATTTTGCAAAATAAAATTTTATTACTTACAAATCTTATGCATAATATATATAAGTTGCACAGGAATCATAAGTAATATTATAATCAATAAATTCAGTTATCAATCTGAATTGTAAAAAATGGTGAACTAAGCAAGTTTAAAAATATTTCTCTTGTCTGTTTAGAGATGTTTTATTAGGAATTTCCTAGGTACAAATACATGGAGAGGTCTGTAATTAAATTTTAAAATTGGAAAATAATTTTGAAGTTATACAGTTCAGTGCCCTGCTTTTATAGATGAGAGACAGAGCTGAAGCAGTTGAATGGTGACCTCCTTTGCTCTTCCTGAAAAATGTTGAATATGCTCCCACCTCAGGGTTGTCCCACTTACAATCCATTCTGTTTCAAGTATCTGCTGTCGTTAGTTGCAGAGCTCAGTTTCCCATGTCCTTTACGTGTAGTTCATATATCACTTTCTAGGATGTATCACTGTTGATTTTTTAAACAGGATCCTTTATTTATTTATATCTGTCTACTTATCTGCCACCCTTGCTAGCTCCACAAGGGTAGGTACTTTGTTTAGTTCATTGCTGTAAGTCCAGTGCCTAGATCAGTATCTGCCTAACACATAGTAGTTACTCAATAAAATGTATATTGAATAGAGAGAACAGTATGTGAGGCCATCTTCTAAAAGTAATATTCTGTAACATAGGCTGTAGCATCGAGCTCACTCAATAGACTTAGTTTGTTTTCTTGAAAACCACTGTGGAATTACAATAAACCAGGAGGGTTTAACATATTGAAAGCCAGATGTTCAAAATCACTCATTTAGGCACTTTGTGTATGGGGCTTTTTCAAGTCCTTCATGAGTAGCCAGCATGGGCTGTCTTGTTCTTCAGTTTTTCCAAATTTCTGGAATATTCCTGCAGTATGGTGGTAGGCCTGCGCACTCTGCCATCATTACCTTTTGGGAGTAAATGACCCTGTAGTAGCCAGAGCAACTTGATGTATTTTACTTGCTAGTAATAAAGTAAAAAGCAGAGATACCACTTTGTTGACAAAAGTCTGTATAGTCAAGTCTATTGTTTTCCCAGTAGTCATGTATGGCTGTGAGAGTTGGATCATAAAAAAGGCTGAGCACTGAAGAACTAATGCTTTTAAATTGTGGTGCTGGAGAAGACTCTTGAGAGTCCCTTGGACAGCAAGGAGATCAAACCAGTCAATCCTAAAGGAAATCAACTCTGAATACTCATTGGAAGGACTGATGCTGAAGCTAAGGTTCCAATACTTTGGCCATCTGATGTGAAGAGCTGACTCATTGGAAAAGACCCTATTGCTGGGGAAAATTGAGGGCAAAAGGAAAAGAGATTGAGATGGTTAGATAGTATCATCAACTCAATGGATATGAATTTGAGCAAACTCTGGGAGATAGTGAATGACATGGAAACCTGGTATGCTGCAGCTCATGGGGTCACAAAGAGTCGGACGTGGCTTAGTGACTGAACAACAATGACTTGGAAGAGTTTACTTCAGAATCCAAGTCTTATATTTTTGGCATAGAGATTGAAAACCTTATTCATACAGATTAATAGTCATAAAAATGTTGTTTAGTTGGTAAGTCGTTTCCAACTCTATTGTGACCCCATGGACTATAGCCTACTAGGCTCCTCTGTCCATGGCAGGAGTATTGGAGTGGGTTTCCATTTTCTTTTGCAGCGAATTTTCCCCATCCAGGGATTGAACCTGCATTACCTGCACTGCAGGCAGATTCTTTACCATTGAGCCACCAGGCAGCAGGCAGTTATAGAAATGCATTTCCTAATGACATGGCCTGTAACGATGATGAAATAACGATGACGGTGATGATGATGGTGATAGTGACGGCTAGTGTTTATTGACATCTCACTACGTGTTTTCACTGGTCTAAGCCCTTCACACATGCTGGAATTTTAATGTATGTATTGCCATCAGTGGGCAGGGAGGCCTTTCTGGTTGGAGAGTAACAGAGTCTGTTCCTGTTCTTAAGCAGAAAAGGTAGTAAAGAGCTCTACTTACCTTCAAGGCAATTATAATTTAATTTACCAAATTAAATACTGACAGACTTTTTAAAGAGAATAAACACAAGACTTTTACTTTAGCCCAGTAAGTATGTAATATGACCAATAATATAGAGAATCAAGAGAAAAATTGACTTTCTTAAATTAAGAAAATGATAAAAATTTGTAAAAACAAAATGAATACCTAATAAGTGATTTTAGAAAGGAACCTAAGTACCCTAAAATACAGAGAATTGCAGAGTAATTAGAATAATACAGTTCAGTCCTCATCAGATGGGAAGTTGGCTGTTCCCAGCTAAACAAAGCAACCGCCTTCTTTTAAGTTTCCTTCAGAGGTAAGAACCCACAAAATAGAAAATTTTAGCCACTAGCATATAGCAGCAATCCACTTGAAATGGAAAGAGAAATGGCTAGTTTACCTGAATATTCTCTCATCAAGGCATTTTGTTAGTATTCTGGAGAAGTATCTGGAGAATTGATTTGGTTATATGTGATTTGACACAGCAACATTTTTTTGCAGCCTGGGAAAGCGGTTCCCAGACAATTTAAAATAGAGAAATGTGTCAGATGATTTTTATATTCTCAGAATAGCTTTATCTATGGAAATGGCTTGCATACACAGTTAATGTTATAATACTGTGACAGAAAACACACAATTCTTTTAACCATTGTCACATATCACTGAAGACATTTATTATACTTCCAGAAGTTATAGGCACTTTGTGGATTTTCTAAATGTCTTAAGTGTCATGCATGAATGGCTGATCTTAGTTTTATTTATTATGCTTTTATTATCAGTAAGTTACAAACACATCAGATGCAAAATTAATCTTGTGATTGACTTGGCTGAAAGATATGAAACTTTAAAGTTCTCAAATTCTGTGATACTATTCTGTATCTATTTGACATTACTTTCAAAGCAAAGAGAAAAAAAAATGTCAAAATGTAGCTTGTGAGATAAGTGCAAGGGATTATCAAATCAAATGAGGTAAATTGAAATTATTTTGAAACTTCTATATATTTGAGTTATTATATTTAAGACTTTCTATCATTTTCTGACTCAGCTTAGATATTTGTTCTTCAAAAAAGCCTCACTGATTTCTCCATTTACTGTCACCCCCTTTCACAGGATTAGGTCCTTCTGTTATACTTTCACCTCTCCTTTCTTCCACTCAGTCCCCTCCAGTAATTGAATTAAACTCTCTAATTACATCATGAGAAACACTGGGCTGGAAGAAGCACAAGCTGGAATCAAGATTGCCAGGAGAAATATCAATAACCTCAGATATGCAGATGACACCACCATTATGGCAGAAAGTGAAGAGGAACTAAAAAGCCTCTTGATGAAAGTGAAAGAGGAGAGTGAAAAAGTTGACTTAAAGCTCAACATTCAGAAACCAAAGATCATGGCATCCAGTCCCATCACTTCATGGGAAACAGGTGGGGAAGCAGTGGAAACAGTGTCAGAATTTATCTTTTGGTCTCCAAAATCACTGCAGATGGTGATTTCAGCCATGAAATTAAAAGACGCTTACTCCTTGGAAGGAAAGTTATGACCAACCCAGATAGCATATTGAAAAGCAGAGACATTACTTTGCCAACAAAGGTCCGTCAAGTCAAGGCTATGGTTTTTCCAGTGGTCATGTATGGATGTGAGAGTTGGACTGTGAAGAAAGCTGAGCGCCAAAGAATTGATGCTTTTGAACTGTGGTGTTGGAGAAGACTCTTGAGAGTCCCTTGGACTGCAAGGAGATTCAACCAGTCCATCCTAAAGGAGATTGGTCCTGGGTATTCATTGGAGGGACTGATGCTGAAGCTGAAACTCCAATACTTTGGCCATCTCATGCAAAGAGATGACTAATTGGAAAAGACTGTGATGCTGGGAGGGATTGGGGGCAGGAGGAGAAGGGAACGACAGAGGATGAAATGGCTGGATGGCATGACCAACTCGATGAACGTGAATCTGAGTGAATTCTGGGAGTTGGTGATGGACAGGGAGGCTGGCGTGCTGCAATTCATGGGTTCGCAAAGAGTTGGACATGACTGAGCGACTGAACTTAACTGAACTGATCCCGTGTTCATTGCAGCTTTATTCACACTAGTCTACATATGGAAACAATCTAAGTGTCCACTGATGGATGGATGGGTAAAGAAGACATTCTTCTTTTTTATGGTTAAGTAATATTCTAGTGTTATATATTGTTTAGCCATGAAAAATAAGGAAATCTTGCCATTTGTGAGAACATGGATGAACCTAGAGGATATTATGCTAAGTAAAATAAGCCAGATCAAATACTGTATGGTCTTTCTTATATGTGGAATTTAAAAAAATGAATTCCTAGTATAATAGAGTAGAACAGTGGTCACTGGGCATTGGGGATTGGTAGAAAAGTGGAGATGTTAATCGAAGGGTATAAAATTCCACTTATAAGGTCAAACAGTTCTAAGGATTACAGTTAGTAATACTGTATTGTATACTTAAAATTTGCTAAGAGAGTACATCTTAAGTATTCTCACCTTCTTACCACACACATACATACACACACAAAGAAAGTGGTAACTATGTGAAATGATGAATATGTTAATTAGCTTGATTGTGGTAATCATTTTGCAATGTATACATTGTACAAACTATCATATTGTACACCTTGAATATATACAGGATTTTTTATTTGTCAGTTATACCTTAATAAAGCGTGGGGGGCAAATAAAACCTCTCATCTTGACTTTATTACAAACTCCCCGAAGGCAGGGGTGATGTCAGTGTTACTAACAGCCTAAAGTGAACCAAGGACATGACTCTATCTGTCTTTCCTTTTCTCCTGAATCATCAGTTTCCCAGTCTCTGTTGATCTGTGTTATCAGCATACACATATGCTATTATTAGTGGGCTGTTTTTTTTTTTTTCAAAATCTTCCTTTTGACTTCATTTCCATCATTTCTGTTTTCCTTATAACTTTTTAAGCAAAACTCCTTCAAATGTTTGTCCATACTTAGCTGTCTTCAATGTCTTGCTTTCCTTTCTGACCCACTGAAAGCGCCCCCATCACTCTGCTGACACGGCTGTTATCACGATCACCACTGAGTGCTACTGGT
Organism: Cephalophus harveyi; assembly: GCA_006410635.1. Taxonomy (NCBI): domain Eukaryota; kingdom Metazoa; phylum Chordata; class Mammalia; order Artiodactyla; family Bovidae; genus Cephalophus; species Cephalophus harveyi. The sequence goes on along the minus strand of SJYT01080772.1, from coordinate 103,073 downwards.
CATTTCCCATTTGCCTGTTAAACACCAGGGTCTGCTACTGTAGGGTCCCAGTCCTCTTTCAGTTAAACCAGCTACAAGGTGACTATGCACTGAAGACTTCTTCCACAGATGACCTGCTGATAACGTTTCTTCTTGGGGTGGCCATGACAGAACCATGAACTTGATGGCTGAAAACAACAGAAATTTGCTGCATTATAGTTCTAACTTGATAGTCAGACTTGTAGTTCAGAGTTGAGGTGTCAGCAAGGCTGTACTTCCTTCCCAGGCTCTAGGGAAGAATCCTTTCCTGCTTCTCCCAGCTGCTGGCAGCTTTAGGCGATCCTTGGCTTGTGGCTGCATAAGTCCAAGCTCTGCCTCCATCTCCACCTGGCATTCTCCTTGTCTGTGTTTCCTGTGAGGACAGTTGTCATTAGATTTAGGGCCCACCCTGATAATCCAAACTGATGTCATCTCAAGGTCTTAATTATATCCGCAAAGACTCTTTCCAATTAAACACTCATTCAAGATTCCAGGGATTAGGGTTGATCTATGTGTTTTGGGGGGAACCACCCTTCAGTCTCCTGTAATAATGATCATGTTGTTCAGTGTGGCCATTCATAGGATCATATGGTATACTATTCTAATCAAAATGGCAATTTAACAACTAATCAATGTTTTTCATGCACAAATAGTTAATGAGTACTTCCTATATGTGAAGCACCATTCTGGGTCCTAGAGAGAAAGGGTAGTTAGCATATCTCCACTCCTAACAGAGTTCCATTCGAGTGGGGGAAATAGAATTATCCTTTGATCTATACCTATCGCTTAATGTACGTCAGTATATTTTCTAAGGTTATAGAAAACATTTTAAGTTTGTAATTGAGTTCACAAAAGTCATAGTTTTATAAAACCCAGAACATACAGAATACAAAACAGTAATTTTCTCATTCATTCATTAACAGGCTATGTATCAGATGTTTTACCAATGTGCTAGTGTAAAAGTCTGGTCAATTTACATTTATCTGTTGATAAGTGACACAAAGCCATGTTAGTGTGATTATAAGTAGAAAGTGATAGCATTATGACCCTGATTTTCATTAATGTTTTATTTATATCACATTCAGTTCAGCTCAGTTGCTCAGTCGTGTCCGACTCTTTGCAACCCCATGAATTGCAGCATGCCAAGCCTCCCTGTCCATCACAAACTCCCGGAGTTCACTCAGACTCACGTCCATCAAGTCAGTGATGCCATCCAGCCATCTCATCCTCTGTCATCCCCTTTTCCTCCTGCCCTCAGTCCCTCCCAGCATCAGAGTCTTTTCCAGTGAGTCAACTCTTCGCGTGAGGTGGCCAAAGTACTGGAGTTTCAGCTTTAGCATCATTCCTTCCAAAGAAATTCCAGGGCTGATCTCCTTCAGAATGGACTGGTTGGATCTCCTTGCAGTCCAAGGGACTCTCAAGAGTCTTCTCCAACACCACAGTTCAAAAGCACCAATTCTTCAGCGCTCAGCCTTCTTCTCAGTCCAACTCTCACATCCATACATGACCACAGGAAAAACCATAGCCTTGACTAGACGGACCTTAGTCGGCAAAGTAATGTCTCTGCTTTTGAATATACTATCTAGGTTGGTCATAACTTNTCAAAAGCATCAATTCTTCGGCGCTCAGCCTTCTTCACAGTCCAACTCTCACATCCATACATGACCACAGGAAAAACCATAGCCTTGACTAGATGGACCTTAGTCGGCAAAGTAATGTCTCTGCTTTATCTACATTATGAATCCAATTTTAAACTAACTTCTATTTCTTTTGAAAACCTTCCTTGTTTTCTCCTCTTCTAAAGGATGATTATGGTTTCTTTTCTTATTAACACTAATTGAGCACCTACTGTATGTCCACGCACTGGTGTAGCACCCAGTGCACCCCCTACCGAACAATGAGCTCCTTGTGAAGAGGGGCACCATCTTTTCAATTTCTTTTGTTTCAGCTGCCCAGCACTTAACACAATACATCACACATAGTGATACTTACAGATGAATTAAACTTAGTTCTATGTGGCCTTGGCAGCTACCAGGAGCAAGATTGCTGAGATGGTGGGTGACCTTGCTGAGTCAGCTGTCTGTCCGGGATGAATTCTTCTTTGCCAGTTTAACTTGGTGCCTTCATCTGTGAAAAATTGAAAAATAATAATAGAAGAACTTATGAAGAGGTATTACTTGCAGGACCCAATTCTTATAAAGTATTTACAATGTACCTAAGTTATAGTAAACACTCAAGAAATCTTGGTTATTCACATTGCTTGGTTGTTATTTTTACTACTATTGCTTTAAACATGTCTCCCTGGTGGTCCAGTAGTTAAGACTCCATTCTTCCACTGCTGGGGGCACAAGATTGGGTCTATCTCTGATTGAGGAAATAAGATCCGGCATGCCATGCTGCCAAAAAAAAAGTATATCCTAAAATACAATGGAATTTCATATTGTGCAAATAACTTTTAATTGAAAAACATGGAAGTTTCAATATGGCAGGACCTAAGGTTTAAATTTACAGCCACATAATAAATAGCATAATTAATAGCTTAAAATTTAAAAGCCATTAAATGGGCTATTTTAGTGACACGATTTGGAAGAAATATTGTCTACATAAAGCACATATTTTTATAAAAAGAAAAATAAGTGGTGATATTTTCTAAACTTTCTACTGTTTCTCCCAGGCTACTTTCTTTGATTGGATGATGTCATCCTTCAGTTCAGTTCAGTTCAGTCGCTCAGTTGTGTCCGAGTCTTTGCCACCCCATGAATCGCAGCACGCCAAGCCTCCCTGTTCAATACCATCTCTCGGAGTTCACTCAGACTCACATCCATCGAGTCTATTATACAGAGTGAAGTAAGCCAGAAAGAAAAACACCAATACAGTATACTGACACATATATATGGAATTTAGAAAGATGGCAATGATGACCCTGTAGGCGAGACAGCAAAAGAGACACAGATGTATAGAACGGACTTTTGGACTCTGTGGGAGAGCGAGAGGGTGGGATGATTTGGGAGAATGGCATTGAAACATGTATACTATCATGTAAGAATGAAGCACCAGCCTATGTTCGATACAGGATACAGGATGCTTGGGGCTGGTGCACGGGGATGATCCAGAGAGAGAATATGGGGTGGGATGTGGGAGGGGGATTCAGGATTGGGAGCTCATATACACTCATGATGGATTCATGTCAATGTATTGCAAAACCAATACGGTATTGTAAAGTAAAATAAAGTAAAAAAAAAAAATTAAGGTACGTACTTCTTTTAGACACAATGCTGTTACACACTTAGCAGACTACAAGATTGTGAAACAGCTTCCCTGGTGGCTCATATGGTAAAGAATCCACCTGCAGTGCAGGAGACCTGGCTCCAATCCCTGGATTGGGAAGACCCCTGGAGAAGGGAATGACTACCTACTCCAGTACTCTGGCCTGCAGAAATCCATAGACAGAGGAGCCTGGCAGGCTAACAGTCCATGGAGTCACAAAGAATCAGACATGACTGAGTGACTTTCACTTCACTTCATTACATAAACACAACTTTTATATGCATTGGAAAACCAAAAACTTCATGTCACTGTCTTTAATTGTGGTCGTCTAGAATGGAACCATTCTCTCTCCGTTATGCCTTTATACAAACTGCTGAGAAAACTCATTGAGTGTGTGTTAAGGTCATAGGCTCCAAATCAATATTCTAGGGCTTAAATATAGATTCTGCTACTTATAACTGACTTCAGGTGGAATACTTAATCTCTCTTTGTGTCAGGTTTTTCATTTGTAAAATGAAAATAATATTATTTACTGCTAGAGTTGTTCTGAGGACTGAATTAGTTAAATTGTTTAAAGAAGTCCTGAAATAGAGAAATAACCGAAGAATAAAAACTAGTCCTTAAGATTATTAAGCGGAAATTGATGAAGAGATTTTTTTTTTTGAGAGGGCAACATGGACAAGTCACAGAGGTAGAAATTCGTGGGTTTTTTCCAGGGGTAAGGATACTGATCGGGAGCATTGAGACAATGATTCTGGAGCCAAGACTTAGAGGTCCTGCCCTCCACATTCCAGGAAAGGAGCCAGAACAGTGCCATAGCCACAGGCTATCTCTGAGAACATTGACGTGGACACTCAAGGATTTGAACTTTATTCTGTAGACAAAGGGAAATGTTGAAGACAGCGCAGAGTCTAGTACCTGGTCTTTTTTAGGAGTAGAGGATTCTATGTTTTTTTAATATTTGTATCCTTGATTACACCTTAAAATTTTTTTTTAATTTTTAATTAATTGGAAGATAACTGCTTTACAATATGGTGTTAGTTTCTGCCATTCCTCAACATGAATCAGCCATAGATAAACATAGCACCAAACTTCCAGAAACTGATTTTTAGTTCTTTTTTTGGTACCTGCGGTTCATCATTGATAATAATGATTCCTGTATCATAGGGTGTTGTGAAGACTGAATGAGATAATGCAGGTAATGTATGTAGAACATTGTGTGGCTAATAGTAATTCCCAATAGAACATTAGCTATTTTAAATTGTGAGCAATGGAATGATGTGATTGAATCTGTGGAGCTTTACATAATTCTGGGCAAAGGAAAATATCTATACTTCCATATAAGAACAGACAGAGAATGAGAAGTTTGCGTAAGAGTATGATTAGTGAGTGTGTTGCACTTGAGCTATTTTTTCAAAAGGTTGGCCTGGAAAAGGTCATTGCTGAAGATACGCAGAGATGTGTATAAGAGACAGGCTGAAGACTGACATGATACTTTTTTTAGCAATAGTTTTAAATTAAGATACGGCCATCAAAAAGAATTCATTTGAATCTGTTCTAATGAGATGGATGAAACTGGAACCTATTATACAGAGTGAAGTAAGCCAGAAAGAAAAACACCAATACAGTATACTGACACATATATATGGAATTTAGAAAGATGGCAATGATGACCCTGTAGGCGAGACAGCAAAAGAGACACAGATGTATAGAACGGACTTTTGGACTCTGTGGGAGAGCGAGAGGGTGGGATGATTTGGGAGAATGGCATTGAAACATGTATACTATCATGTAAGAATGAAGCACCAGCCTATGTTCGATACAGGATACAGGATGCTTGGGGCTGGTGCACGGGGATGATCCAGAGAGAGAATATGGGGTGGGATGTGGGAGGGGGATTCAGGGTTGGGAGCTCATATACACTCATGATGGATTCATGTCAATGTATTGCAAAACCAATACGGTATTGTAAAGTAAAATAAAGTAAAAAAAAAAAAATTAAGGTACGTACTTCTTTTAGACACAATGCTGTTACACACTTAGCAGACTACAAGATTGTGAAACAGCTTCCCTGGTGGCTCATATGGTAAAGAATCCACCTGCAGTACAGGAGACCGGGCTCCAATCCCTGGATTGGGAAGACCCCTGGAGAAGGGAATGACTACCTACTCCAGTACTCTGGCCTGCAGAAATCCATAGACAGAGGAGCCTGGCAGGCTAACAGTCCATGGAGTCACAAAGAATCAGACATGACTGAGTGACTTTCACTTCACTTCATTACATAAACACAACTTTTATATGCATTGGAAAACCAAAAACTTCATGTCACTGTCTTTAATTGTGGTCGTCTAGAATGGAACCATTCTCTCTCTGTTATGCCTTTATACAAACTGCTGAGAAAACTCATTGAGTGTGTGTTAAGGTCATAGGCTCCAAATCAATATTCTAGGGCTTAAATATAGATTCTGCTACTTATAACTGACTTCAGGTGGAATACTTAATCTCTCTTTGTGTCAGGTTTTTCATTTGTAAAATGAAAATAATATTATTTACTGCTAGAGTTGTTCTGAGGACTGAATTAATTAAATTGTTTAAAGAAGTCCTGAAATAGAGAAATAACCGAAGAATAAAAACTAGTCCTTAAGATTATTAAGCGGAAATTGATGAACAGATTTTTTTTTGAGAGGGCAACATGGACAAGTCACAGAGGTAGAAATTCGTGGGTTTTTTCCAGGGGTAAGGATACTGATCGGGAGCATTGAGACAATGATTCTGGAGCCAAGACTTAGAGGTCCTGCCCTCCACATTCCAGGAAAGGAGCCAGAACAGTGCCATAGCCACAGGCTATCTCTGAGAACATTGACGTGGACACTCAAGGATTTGAACTTTATTCTGTAGACAAAGGGAAATGTTGAAGACAGCGCAGAGTCTAGTACCTGGTCTTTTTTAGGAGTAGAGGATTCTATGTTTTTTTAATATTTGTATCCTTGATTACACCTTAAAATTTTTTTTTTATTTTTAATTAATTGGAAGATAACTGCTTTACAATATGGTGTTAGTTTCTGCCATTCCTCAACATGAATCAGCCATAGATAAACATAGCACCAAACTTCCAGAAACTGATTTTTAGTTCTTTTTTTGGTACCTGCGGTTCATCATTGATAATAATGATTCCTGTATCATAGGGTGTTGTGAAGACTGAATGAGATAATGCAGGTAATGTATGTAGAACATTGTGTGGCTAATAGTAATTCCCAATAGAACATTAGCTATTTTAAATTGTGAGCAATGGAATGATGTGATTGAATCTGTGGAGCTTTACATAATTCTGGGCAAAGGAAAATATCTACACTTCCATATAAGAACAGACAGAGAATGAGAAGTTTGCGTAAGAGTATGATTAGTGAGTGTGTTGCACTTGAGCTATTTTTTCAAAAGGTTGGCCTGGGAAAGGTCATTGCTGAAGATACACAGCTATTTCTGAGTATCCAGGAGACATTGGTACCGTAGCTGGCCTTTCAGGAAAGCTAGAAAGCCTGACAAATGAAGAGAGGATAATATGCAAAGGTCTGTTCCATGGGATACCTTTGTGTAGATTGAAAAGAAGTATGTTTTTCTCTGGGCATTTTAGCCCAATAGCAGGGTGCATGGCATGGTAAGAAGAGCCTAGGACCTACCCCCTTGGCCAGACATCTATGGGTAAGATGCACCTTTTGCAGCCAAACACTTCTACCCCCAAAGCACTTGACATTAGGAAAATTCTGCCTAGCCAGAAAACGTCTCCCTCATGTGTGTTTGTTTGCCAATCCTTTGAATTTGAGGTGGTCTTGTGATTTACTTTGACTGCTAGAGTGTGATAGAAGTAACTATGTGACTATGAAGGCTAAACCTTAACTGGATTTGAAGCTTCCATTCTTACCCTCTGAGGATTCTTCTCTGAGATCACTCAATCAAACATACTAGAGGAAGGGAGGTTGTGGAGGAGAACAGAAGTGCCCTGTTTGAAAGCTGGCATGCCCTGGCAGCTGCCTCTTTGTGAGTGGTCCCAGGCAACACCAGAGGAATCACTTCTTAGGCACAGAATTGCTTATCTGTAGGATCTTAAGATCTCTTCAAGCAAATTAGAGATACCAAGGGAACATTTCATGCAAAGATGGGCTCAATAAAGGACAGAAATGGTATGGACCTAACAGAAGCAGAAGATATTAAGAAGAGGTGGCAAGAATACACACCTATTATACAGAGTGAAGTAAGCCAGAAAGAAAAACACCAATACAGTATACTGACACATATATATGGAATTTAGAAAGATGGCAATGATGACCCTGTAGGCGAGACAGCAAAAGAGACACAGATGTATAGAACGGACTTTTGGACTCTGTGGGAGAGCGAGAGGGTGGGATGATTTGGGAGAATGGCATTGAAACATGTATACTATCATGTAAGAATGAAGCACCAGCCTATGTTCGATACAGGATACAGGATGCTTGGGGCTGGTGCACGGGGATGATCCAGAGAGAGAATATGGGGTGGGATGTGGGAGGGGGATTCAGGGTTGGGAGCTCATATACACTCATGATGGATTCATGTCAATGTATTGCAAAACCAATACGGTATTGTAAAGTAAAATAAAGTAAAAAAAAAAAAATTAAGGTACGTACTTCTTTTAGACACAATGCTGTTACACACTTAGCAGACTACAAGATTGTGAAACAGCTTCCCTGGTGGCTCATATGGTAAAGAATCCACCTGCAGTACAGGAGACCGGGCTCCAATCCCTGGATTGGGAAGACCCCTGGAGAAGGGAATGACTACCTACTCCAGTACTCTGGCCTGCAGAAATCCATAGACAGAGGAGCCTGGCAGGCTAACAGTCCATGGAGTCACAAAGAATCAGACATGACTGAGTGACTTTCACTTCACTTCATTACATAAACACAACTTTTATATGCATTGGAAAACCAAAAACTTCATGTCACTGTCTTTAATTGTGGTCGTCTAGAATGGAACCATTCTCTCTCTGTTATGCCTTTATACAAACTGCTGAGAAAACTCATTGAGTGTGTGTTAAGGTCATAGGCTCCAAATCAATATTCTAGGGCTTAAATATAGATTCTGCTACTTATAACTGACTTCAGGTGGAATACTTAATCTCTCTTTGTGTCAGGTTTTTCATTTGTAAAATGAAAATAATATTATTTACTGCTAGAGTTGTTCTGAGGACTGAATTAGTTAAATTGTTTAAAGAAGTCCTGAAATAGAGAAATAACCGAAGAATAAAAACTAGTCCTTAAGATTATTAAGCGGAAATTGATGAACAGATTTTTTTTTGAGAGGGCAACATGGACAAGTCACAGAGGTAGAAATTCGTGGGTTTTTTCCAGGGGTAAGGATACTGATCGGGAGCATTAAGACAATGATTCTGGAGCCAAGACTTAGAGGTCCTGCCCTCCACATTCCAGGAAAGGAGCCAGAACAGTGCCATAGCCACAGGCTATCTCTGAGAACATTGACGTGGACACTCAAGGATTTGAACTTTATTCTGTAGACAAAGGGAAATGTTGAAGACAGCGCAGAGTCTAGTACCTGGTCTTTTTTAGGAGTAGGGGATTCTATTTTTTTTTAATATTTGTATCCTTGATTACACCTTAAAAAAATTTTTTAATTTTTAATTAATTGGAAGATNGGACACTCAAGGATTTGAACTTTATTCTGTAGACAAAGGGAAATGTTGAAGACAGCGCAGAGTCTAGTACCTGGTCTTTTTTAGGAGTAGGGGATTCTATTTTTTTTTAATATTTGTATCCTTGATTACACCTTAAAAAAATTTTTTAATTTTTAATTAATTGGAAGATAACTGCTTTACAATATGGTGTTAGTTTCTGCCATTCCTCAACATGAATCACCCATAGATAAACATAGCACCAAACTTCCAGAAACTGATTTTTAGTTCTTTTTTTGGTACCTGCGTTTCATCATTGATAATAATGATTCCTGTATCATAGGGTGTTGTGAAGATTGAATGAGATAATGCAGGTAATGTACGTAGAACATTGTGTGGCTAATAGTAATTCCCAATAGAACATTAAAATTGATAATAATGATTCCTGTATCATAGGGTGTTGTGAAGATTGAATGAGATAATGCAGGTAATGTACGTAGAACATTGTGTGGCTAATAGTAATTCCCAATAGAACATTAGCTATTTTAAATTGTGAGCAATGGAATGATGTGATTGAATCTGTGGAGCTTTACATAATTCTGGGCAAAGGAAAATATCTATACTTCCATATAAGAACAGACAGAGAATGAGAAGTTTGCGTAAGAGTATGATTAGTGAGTGTGTTGCACTTGAGCTATTTTTTCAAAAGGTTGGCCTGGAAAAGGTCATTGCTGAAGATACGCAGCTATTTCTGAGTATCCAGGAGACATTGGTACTGTAGCTGGCCTTTCAGGAAAGCTAGAAAGCCTGACACATGAAGAGAGGATAATATGCAAAGGTCTGTTCCATGGGATACCTTTGTGCAGATTGAAAAGAAGTATGTTTTTCTCTGGGCATTTTAGCCCAATAGCAGGGTGCATGTCATGGTAAGAAGAGCCTAGGACCTACCCCCTTGGCCAGACATCTATGGGTAAGATGCACCTTTTGCAGCCAAACACTTCTACCCCCAAAGCACTTGACATTAGGAAAATTCTGCCTAGCCAGAGAACGTCTCCCTCATGTGTGTTTGTTTGCCAATCCTTTGAATTTGAGGTGGTCTTGTGATTTACTTTGACTGCTAGAGTGTGATAGAAGTAACTATGTGACTATGAAGGCTAAACCTTAACTGGGTTTGAAGCTTCCATTCTTATCCTCTGAGGATTCTTCTCTGAGATCACTCAATCTAACATACTAGAGGAAGGGAGGTTGTGGAGGAGAACAGAAGTGCCCTGTTTGAAAGCTGGCATGCCCTGGCAGCTGCCTCTTTGTGAGTGGTCCCAGGCAACACCAGAGGAATCACTTCTTAGGCACAGAATTGCTTATCTGTAGGATCTTAAGATCTCTTCAAGCAAATTAGAGATACCAAGGGAACATTTCATGCAAAGATGGGCTCAATAAAGGACAGAAATGGTATGGACCTAACAGAAGCAGAAGATATTAAGAAGAGGTGGCAAGAATACACTTTGAATATTTATATTTTGATCAATTCTACTCTCTTATGATTTTATAAAAACATTATTTTCTTTGATTTTTCCAGTGATGTTTATTTTTAGTTTGAACCTATAGAACCAGTAGTTTTGATGTCAAGTTGAAAAACACGGAGATGTTAGAATCCCGTGTTTACCTTTCCTCCTTCCTTCCTTCTTTCTTTCCTTCCTTCCTCCCTTTCTTTTAGCTTAAAGTCTTCCCTGAAAAGGGAGTGAACGGTGAATGTCAAGCGTGCTCACACTGGATTCCTGCTGGAACTTCTCCTTGCACACCTAACACTGTCCCTCAGGTAGAGGAGAGTGGGCCCAAGCAGTCTGCTCTGTATTTCCGAAGACTCCAGCGTGGCTGTGCTTGGTCCTCAAGGCTGGAATGCCTCCCAGGTCTGCAGTGCTCATCCCCCACAGGAGACAGCACAGGGTCAGTGACATGTGCTGTGTTCAACAATGTGACATGGATCCTTCCCCTGAGAACTCCATGTTCTGGTACTGTGACCCCTTGAGCTTGGAGCTCGTCCTTCCTATGGATGAAGGGATGAGGATGAAGGGACCACCCTTTAAGATGAAATGAAGAGGCTACAGGGTGTGCAGCCTGTGCTCATTATGGTAATATTAGTTAGTACCAAAATGGGTAGGTTGTGGGGAATATTGTCCGATCGATTCAGTTAAGATAGAGGAAATATTAGTGACTGTATCTTATAATGAGTGTGTGGGTAGCATGGGATCAGACTGAATCTGAATCACGGGCACGTCATGGACAGCAGGCGGAGGAGAGTCCACCCTATTGCCGTGACACCAAATGGTGACGGGCAGACACTAGACTTATCCTGGTGACCGCTGTGTCGTGCACTACACTAAAAAATCGCCTTGCTATGGTGTCCACCTGAAAACGAATTAAAAAAAAAAAGAGAAGGAAGAAAGGAAGGAAAGAAAGAAGGAAAAAGAAAACTTAATCAGGCTTCAATTTGAGAAAAGTGGGGCTGAGAAGGGAGGGGAAATAGGATGAGGAGGAGGAGGAGGAAAAAGACCGATTGCCTTGAGGGGGAGGGGGGTTAAAGGGTCAAAAGAGTGGACGGGACAGTCAGGTGAGTGCCATAGGGAAAGGAAATGAAGCCAACAAACACACTCCCCATGGTGGTTTTTAAGTCCAAGATCAAGATGTGGCTATCATGGTGTCATCCAGCACAGAAGGGCACACAGGCTTTGCTTGGCAGGGGAGTTCAGGACCCTCGGATAACCCTGAAAGCTGCAGCTGAAGAAAGAAGCCATCACGTTCATCCATGGCTGAAAAATACCGCAGTCCCATGACATTCGAAAACCCTATCAAAGCATTTAAAGACTCTGTCACTCACTCACCATTAAAATGTAGAGAACAGAGAAGGAGAGAAACTATGGTGGATGGATGGATGGGTGGATGGAATGGACGGATGGAGGAATTTCCATGACAGTCTTATCATGGAAAACTTTGACAGAAAAGCACCCGATTCACTTTTGTAAAGAATATGCCTTGTCTTNATCAAAGCATTTAAAGACTCTGTCACTCACTCACCATTAAAATGTAGAGAACAGAGAAGGAGCGAAACTATGGTGGATGGATGGATGGGTGGATGGAATGGACGGATGGAGGAATTTCCATGACAGTCTTATCATGGAAAACTTTGACAGAAAAGCACCTGATTCACTTTTGTAAAGGATATGCCTTGTCTTCTTGGCCTAGTATCTTTCCTATGTCTGGATGATTACCCCCACCCCCCCAACTTTTAGATGAGCCTCCAAAACGGTGCCCTTTGTGCCCTCAAGGTCCTGCCAGAACTCTCTCTCAGAGTGCCCTTCTGAAGGGGAATGTTTTCACTCAGGTCATCACCCTGAGACATCTTCAGCCTGTCCCCCCTACCATTCTGCCACCTGCCAGCTGGATAAATTGAGCAAGTTACTTAATATCTAAGCCTTGATCTCCTTACTTATAAAATGGGAATAATTGTAGGATGTGCCTTACAAGATTGCTATTAGAATTGCACAAAATGATGTATTTAAAGCTTTTGCACACAGTTGGTGCTTATAAGTATTATTGTGGTGCTCAGTTGCTCAGTCGTGTCTGACTCTTTGTGACCCCATGGACTGAGGCCCACCAGGCTTCTCTGTCCATGAAATTTTCCAGGCAAGAATACTGGTATGGGTTGCCATTTCATTCTCCAAAATATTTTGGCTGTGCCACACTGCTTGTGGAATCTTAGTTCCCCAACCAGGCCTTGAACCCACACCCTCTTCATTGGAAGCATGGAGGCTTAATCACTGGACCACCAGGGAAGTATTTTATTCAGATAGCAAGGCAACTTAAATTTTAATTTATGTGTCATGTAAAGTAATTTCATTGAAGCACCGACCAGCCAAGTCTCACTACTTTAATATGATTCATACGATTTGTAACTAGTAACAGTGTTATTCAAAAAGTTATGTAAAACTTCTCAAACTGGAAAACATTATTAGAGAATACAGTAAAATAGAAGCATAATGGAAGACTGAAAGATTAAATCACTTATAATCCTGCTAAAAGGGAGTATTACTATTCATTCTTAGGGAGATACTTTTGTCAAAGAGAAATAAGTGATAAAATTAATGCATCCTAATGTGTCCAAATTCTTCCAATAGCTAAATAGAGTGGTAACTTCTGAGTCCTCATCTTATCTGACTTAGCAGCAGCATATGATACAACTGATCACTCATTTCTCTTTGAAGCATATTCATTATGTGTCTTCTAGGACTCCAGATTCACCTGGCTTTCCTTCTGTCTCTGCTTTTTATCAGTCTTGCTGGTTCCTCTTCATCTATCCAGCTTCTAAATATTGGCGTGTCCGAAGAAACAGTCTTTGGGCCTCTTTTCTAACTTCATTCACTCCGTAGGTGGTCTCACTCAGTTTCACAAATTTAATTATAATTTATATTGAAATGTAAATGTATATATCTACCTATATGTACAGACACACACACTCCCCCAAACTTATCTTTAGTACATATCTCCCCTCTTCATTCATGATCCACGTACCAAGCCCATTTTATATCTTCACTTCAGTGTCCAGATCGATATGTTCAAAATCAGCTCCTTTTGTGGTCACCATCATCTCAATGATCACAGCTTGATGTTACCCTTGAGTCTTCTCTTTAATGCACATGTAGCATCACATAGCTTATCAGCAAACTTTGTCAGTTCTACCATCAGTATGTGTGCGTGTGTGCATGTGTGGTGGGGTGGAGGCGAGGGAGGCGGGGGGACACCACCACTTCTCACCACCCCCACAGCCATCATCCTGGGCCAAGACATCATCGATGTAGAGAATACAGTAAAATAGAAGCATAATGGAAGACTGAAAGATTAAATCACTTATAATCCTGCTAAAAGGGAGTATTACTATTCATTCTTAGGGAGATACTTTTGTCAAAGAGAAATAAGTGATAAAATTAATGCATCCTAATGTGTCCAAATTCTTCCAATAGCTAAATAGAGTGGTAACTTCTGAGTCCTCATCTTATCTGACTTAGCAGCAGCATATGATACAACTGATCACTCATTTCTCTTTGAAGCATATTCATTATGTGTCTTCTAGGACTCCAGATTCACCTGGCTTTCCTTCTGTCTCTGCTTTTTATCAGTCTTGCTGGTTCCTCTTCATCTATCCAGCTTCTAAATACTGGCGTGTCCGAAGAAACAGTCTTTGGGCCTCTTTTCTAACTTCATTCACTCCGTAGGTGGTCTCACTCAGTTTCACAAATTTAATTATAATTTATATTGAAATGTAAATGTATATATCTACCTATATGTACAGACACACACACTCCCCCAAACTTATCTTTAGTACATATCTCCCCTCTTCATTCATGATCCACGTACCAAGCCCATTTTATATCTTCACTTCAGTGTCCAGATCGATATGTTCAAAATCAGCTCCTTTTGTGGTCACCATCATCTCAATGATCACAGCTTGATGTTACCCTTGAGTCTTCTCTTTAATGCACATGTAGCATCACATAGCTTATCAGCAAACTTTGTCAGTTCTACCATCAGTATGTGTGCGTGTGTGCATGTGTGGTGGGGTGGAGGCGAGGGAGGCGGGGGGACACCACCACTTCTCACCACCCCCACAGCCATCATCCTGGGCCAAGACATCATCGATGCTGGCTTGTTGAAGTAGTCTCCTAGACATCTCCTTGCTTCTACTCGGCCTCTGTGGTTTGTTCTCAAGATAGCCGCCAAAGTGGACTGGTTAAAATTTCAGTCAGATCACGTCACTTCTCTGTTCACAATTTATAAGTGACTTCCCTGACACCTGTAGTCCGAATCCTTCTGGGGACCTGAGTCGTCTGCCCCTCGTTATCTTTCTGACTTTCTCTCCTTCCACTTTCTCTCTGGCTCATTCTGGTCCAGCCACCCTGGCCTCCCTTCTGTCTCTTGGACTGTAATGCCAGGTCCATGAGGGCAGGATTGGTGGTGGTTTCGTTTTCTCTGCATTTCCAGCATCTACAATAGTGCCTAGCTTACAGTGAGGACTTGCTAAATATTTCTTGATGTTTTGATTATTTCTGAACTTGTCTCTTTTTACATACTTTCCCACAAAGGCTATTGTACAAGGTGTTAGTGCTTGTATCGTCTTTATTAGAAATCTGGGGTAATGATGGGATTTTTTTTCCTCATACTGTTACTCTGTTTCTTTTCCCCCTCAGGTTTATTAACACATCTTCCTGATTCCCCAATTTCCTGAGGGCTCTTGTCCTCAGACTCTCATTCCCCCTGCCCAGAACTTGATTCCCCTCAATTGCCACGCAGTGATTGTTCCCTAACCTGGACTAGGTCTGTCAAAATTAGTTACAGGCTTGGGAAAAAAAAAGGAAAAACCAAATTTTCCTGTTTCCTTTTCTTTATTATAGTGCTTTTATATTTGATGTTTAAAATCATCTTCAGGAAAATTCTGGGGGTAAAAGTGAAAGTATGTTTGTGTTAAGTAACTGCAGTTGCTGTAACAGATAATTCCCTAAATCTTAGTGGCTTAACACAGTCGATTTCCCCCTCACTCATATAAATTCCCAAATGGGTGTTTCTAATCACTGGGCTTCTACGTGGCTTTTACATGGCTTTTTCCTCCCATCCTGCAGTTTTACCAAAGAAGAGGGAGAGAATGGGGAGGATTATTGCAGGATGTTTCTGTGGGGCAGGCCTGTGCACATCCATCATTCCTACTCATATTTCTTTGCCTGGAACTTAGTAGTCATAAGCTGATAGCTAAGTTCTGGCAAGGATGGCAGTGTGATTCGCCTTTGTGCCCAGGAAGAAGCAAAAGCAAGTTTGATAATGACCAGGCTAGAGCCTCTGCATACATTGTATTGCCTTCCTTTCTATTTCTCACTCCTTACTCATGCATCTCTGATATGACGATTCTCTTTTTGCTTAGTACTGTACATAAAAATAATAACAGAGCACTGAGCTGGGTAGGAGGCAGGTTTAAGAGGGATGGGATTTATGTGCATTATGGCTGATTCACATCATTGTACAGCAGAAACTAACACAACATTGTAAAGCAATCGTATTCCAATTTTAAAAAGTACATTTAAAAAAGAATAAAAACAGCAATAGTAAAAACTCTCAGCTTTTCACTGATTATATTTTTAAATTCTTAAAAATAACTGTAAGATAGGACTGTTGTTATCAACACTTTATAGATGAGGAAATTGAGGTATGAAAAAGTTAATGTGTTTAATGTTATCTGCTATTAAGTGCCAAAGCCAAGATTGAACCAGGCTGTCTAATCTGAGTTCACCTATTTAACAAGCATACTGTACCGATTCCCATGTTGTGAAGGAATTAAAAAGCTTTTTCCACATTATATTGCTTCTCAAGGAGCCAGAATAAACCAGTTAATTTGCTAATTTGATCCCAGTGTCTCCTGTTCCTACACAGAATTACTCAAGGCCTCCCAGTTCTGGAGCGCTGCACCCTCACAGAGTAACAAGTTGAGGCTGAAGGACAGGATAAGGGAGCAGAGCCCTGTTTGTGTGGAAATTCTCTCAGAGCATTTCATGTGGCACTTTTTACAGTTCTTAACTCTCTTAATTGAAAAATATTTCACCAAACAATACTACAAGTGATACAGTACTTATAATGAGGAAAAAAGTGAAAGTGTTAGTTGTTCTTTTGGTCTGACCCCATGGACTGTAGACCACCAGACTCCTCTGGCCATGGAATTCTCCAGGCAAAAATACTGGAGTGGGTGGCCATTCCCTTCTCCAGGATATCTTCCCAACCCAAGGATCGAACCCGGGTCTCCTTGCATTGCAGGAGGACTCTTTACTATCTGAGCCACCAGGGAAGCCCCACTTACAATGAGCTTCCTTGCAAAAAGAGGCACTGATACTAGCTATAAACAGTCTATACACTGTACCTTACCCCCTGTTAATGATATTAAGTGCAAAGAAAACAAAGCCCATACATTTATATACTGATACAATAGAATTTTTTGTTTAGTTTTATCTGAGTCACCAAGATATATCAGATACCAAAGTTAATGAAAAAGATCAATTTGTCTTAGTTATAGAGGGTTACGTGAGGGTGATTTCTTTGAAAAATAAAGAAATTTCTTTGCTGTTATTTGCCACCTATCATATTATCTTCTGGTGAGGGTGTGTGTGTGTTTGTGTGTGTATGTGTGTGTGTGTGTGTGTGTGTGTGGTGACTTCATTCACACCCAGTCCATAGAGAGAGGCTTCAAAGGAGGCCAATCTGAGAGTTTGTTGACTCTCCTGGACTTGGAGGAGCACATTTAGCTGTGTCTGATGCCTGCATGAGGTATCCAAAAGTGAAAGTCTGGATAAATGGCATTTGGAAGCTAAGTAGTGTTTGGACAGTAACTGAATTCCACTCTGAAGGAACCAAAGGTATATGAATCCTGAGAAACAGATACAGGACCTGGAGGAGGAAAGAGGACTGTCCTGAGTAATTGTTTCTCCTGCTTGAGAGGACTGCTAGTCAAGGCAGAGGAATCCCAGCAGAGTCTCAAAGCTGTAGGCAACCAAAACACCACAGGGTGGAGGGGATCAGCTGCTGGTGGAATAGATAGGTCTGTCATGTCACTGTAATTACAATTGAAGAAGACCAGAAAGGGAACCTCTGAGAACTCATGAAAATGTTAGAGAGAGAGGAAAAGAGAGGGAGATATTGATTGATTTACAGAAGGCAATGGCACCCCACTCCAGTACTCTTGCCTGGAAAATCCCATGGACGGAGGAGCCTGGTAGGCTGCAGTCCATGGGGTCGCTAAGGGTCGGACATGACTGAGCGACTTCACTTTTCACTTTCATGCATTGGAGAAGGAAATGGCAACCCACTCCAGTGTTCTTGCCTGGAGAATCCCAGGGACGGGGGAGCCTGGTGGGCTGCCGTCTATGGGGTCGCACAGAGTCGGACACGACTGAAGTGACTTAGCAGCAGCAGCAGCAAAGCTGAGAGTTTGAAGCCCTTTCACAGTATTACCAGTCAGGTGAGAACCTTGTATCCCCACTTTCTCTACTTCCCTTCTTTTGTTCAGGCTATAGATAGGAACTGGTCTCTAGCTAGGGGAAGTAGGGAGGAGGGTTGTCTAACTTTTGAACTAAAAATGTTGCTTAATAAATCAGACTGAAACTTTTACTTGCCAAGTTGAGGCTCCGTTCTGCGACTAGGTAACAGAAAATTGCTTAAAGTGTTCAGAAGTATCACAGGGCTTGCTAGAGTTTTCATTCACCGGTAAGAGGAAAACTCGCCCCAGTGGGAAATAAACATAAGCTGCTTTTAGATTACATGACTTAATTCCATGATTATATTCCATTGTGTAATGCTTTATTGTGTTTATAAGGAAAATATTGCTCTTTGGTAAATACAGATTTTCTAATATGAATAATTTTTAGTTGAGTATGGATATTGGATATATCACTTCTCTACCTTTTAGAGGGCATGAAAGTTATTGCTGAATTCATTGATTAGTGTTTGGTTGATATGTACCTTAAACCTCGAATACTTTGAGAATTATTATAAATCTATAAATTAAATCCACCACTTAGAGAATCTTCTCTCTGTCATTACAAAAGCTGAGATTCTAGTTGAAGAGGCTGAAGAAAATATAGGCAGTTTCTGTGCTTTGTGTTGGACAAGAGATGCCTTAAATGAGGAGGTTATTTTCTTGTGCTGTTTTCTTCCTTCATCTAAGTCCTTTGGAAAAAGAAAAGATATTTTCAGTGTATGTTCAAACCTTGACAGATTGATTTCTTTCTACTGCTCAGTTGAAAAAGTAGCTCTAAACTAGAGAGATGAATAGGTGTTTTTTTGTGCAGACTGGCTTGGCATTTGTTTTCATGGACTTTCTTGGATTGTGTCATGTAATGGATCAATCAACAGACGTCTGTTTTGAGCATCCACTAAGTTCTAGCACTGTGCTTGGCACTACAAGGATTTGGAATTCAGTCTAAGTAAATTCAGTGGATTTTTCTTGAGTACTATCCCATGTCAACAACTGTGCTAAGCCCTAGAAAATTAACCTGAATGTTTAAACCCATGGAAGGTAGTCTGCTTGTGAAATATGAATACAATATAGCACTCTGTCTAATGATATGAGTGTCAAATTTGGTGAACAAACAAAGCTGAGTAGTAATAGTGATGAGGAAAGGATTCATTCTAACTGAAGGATTAAAGGATAAAAATAATAATAGCTGTTACTTATTGATAACCAAAGATAGTTCAAGTACTCTTTAAGCCATTTCTGAATTTTTATTTAAAAATGCTTCTTGGGTAGTTTTTTTTTTTTTTTAATTGAAGGATAATTGCTTTACAGAATTTTTTCTGTCAAATCTCAGCATGAATCAGCCATAGGTATACATATATCCCCTCCCCCTTGAACCTCCTTCCCCTCTCCCTCCCCATCCCACCCCTCTAGGTTGACACAGAGCCCCTGTTTGAGTTTCCTGAGCCATACAGCAAATTCCCATTGGCTATCTATTTTACATATGGTAATGTAAGTTTCCATGTTACTATTTCCATACATCTCACCCTCTCCTCCCCTCTTCCCATGTCCATAATTCTATTCTCTATGTTTCTCCATTGCTGCCCTGTAAATAAATTCTTCAGGATCAATTTCTAGATTCCATATATGTGCATTAGAATACGATATTTATCTTTCTCTTTCTGACTCACTTCACTCTGTATAATAGGTTCATCCACCTCATCAGAACCGACTCAAATGCATTCCTCAGGGTCACAAAGAGTCGGACTCGACTGAGCAACTGAACTGAACTGAATAGTCCATTATGTATATGTACCACAACTTCTTTATCCATTCATCTGTTCATGGACATCTAGGTTGCTTCCATGTTCTAGCTATTGTAAATAGTGCTGCAATGAACAATGGGATACATGTGTCTTTTTCAATTTTTGTTACCTCAGGGTATATACCTAGGAGTGGGATTACTGGGTCATATGGTGGTTTTATTCCTAGTTTTTTAAGTAATCTCCATACAGTCTTCCCTAGTGGCTGTATCAATTTACATTCCCACCAACAGTGCAAGAGCGTTCCCTTTTCTCCACACCTTCTCCAGCATTTATTGTTTGTAGACTTTTTGATGAAGGCCATTCTCACCAGTATGAGGTGATATCTCATTGTGGTTTTGATTTGCATTTCGCTAATAATGAGCTGTGTTGAGCATCTTTTTCATATGTTTGTTAGCCATCTATATGTCTTCTTTGGAGAAATGTCTGTTTAGGTCTTTTCCCACTTTTTGATTGGGTTGTGTTTGTTTTTCTGGTGTTGAGTTGTATGAGCTTCTTGTATATTTTGGAAATTAATCCTTTGTCAGTTGTTTCATTTGCTATCATTTTCTCCCATTCTTAGGGTTGTCTTTTCACCTTGCTGATAGTTTCCTTTGCTTTGCAAAAGCTTTTAAGTTGAATCAGGTCCCACTTGTTTACATTTGTTTTTATTTCTGTTACTCTAGGAAGTGTGTCATAGAGGATCTTGCTTTGATTTATGTCAACAAGTGTTCTGCCTATGTTTTCCTCTAAGAGTTTTATAGTTTCTGGTCTTAAATTTATGTCTTTAATCCATTTTGAGTTTATCTTGTGTATGGTGTTAGGAAGTGTTCAAATTTCATTCTTTTACATGTAGCTGTCCAGTTTTCCCAGCACCATTTATTGAAGAGGCTGTCTTTGCCCCATTGTATATTCTTGGGTCTTTTGTCAAAAATAAGATACCCATAGATGCAAGGGTTTATTTCTGGGCTTTCTATTTTGTTCCATTGGTCGATATTTCTGTTTTTGTGCCAGTACCATACTGTTGTGATGACTGTAGCTTTGTAGTATAATCTGAAGTCAGGAAGGTTGATTCCTCCAGCTCCATTCTTCTTTCTCAAGACTGCTTTGGCTATTCAGAGTCTTTTGTGTTTCCATATAAACTGTGATTTTTTTTGTTCTAGTTCTGTGAAAAATGCCATTGGTAATTTGATAGGGATTACATTGAATCTGTAGATTGCATTTGGTAGATTGATTCCTTAATTTCTCTCTCTGATTTTTCATTGTTAGTATATAGAAATGCAAGTGATTGCTGTGTGTTGATTTTGTATCCTGCAACTTTGCTAAATTCACTGATTAGCTCTAGTAATGTTTTTGATACTATCTGTAGGGTTTTCTATGTGCAGTATCATTGATTCCTTAATTTCTCTCTCTGATTTTTCATTGTTAGTATATAGAAATGCAAGTGATTGCTGTGTGTTGATTTTGTATCCTGCAACTTTGCTAAATTCACTGATTAGCTCTAGTAATGTTTTTGATACTATCTGTAGGGTTTTCTATGTGCAGTATCATTGATTCCTTAATTTCTCTCTCTGATTTTTCATTGTTAGTATATAGAAATGCAAGTGATTGCTGTGTGTTGATTTTGTATCCTGCAACTTTGCTAAATTCACTGATTAGCTCTAGTAATGTTTTTGATACTATCTGTAGGGTTTTCTATGTGCAGTATCATTGATTCCTTAATTTCTCTCTCTGATTTTTCATTGTTAGTATATAGAAATGCAAGTGATTGCTGTGTGTTGATTTTGTATCCTGCAACTTTGCTAAATTCACTGATTAGCTCTAGTAATGTTTTTGATACTATCTGTAGGGTTTTCTATGTGCAGTATCATTGATTCCTTAATTTCTCTCTCTGATTTTTCATTGTTAGTATATAGAAATGCAAGTGATTGCTGTGTGTTGATTTTGTATCCTGCAACTTTGCTAAATTCACTGATTAGCTCTAGTAATGTTTTTGATACTATCTGTAGGGTTTTCTATGTGCAGTATCATTGATTCCTTAATTTCTCTCTCTGATTTTTCATTGTTAGTATATAGAAATGCAAGTGATTGCTGTGTGTTGATTTTGTATCCTGCAACTTTGCTAAATTCACTGATTAGCTCTAGTAATGTTTTTGATACTATCTGTAGGGTTTTCTATGTGCAGTATCATGTTATCTGCAAACAGTGAGAGCTTAACTTCTTTCCTGATCTGGATTCCTTTTATTTCTTTTTCTTCTCTGATTGCTGTGGCTAGGACTTCCAGAACTATGTTGAATAATAGTGGTGAAAAGACAATCCTTGTCTTTTTCCTGATCTTGGGGGAATGCTTTCAGTTTTTCGCCTTTGAGAATAATGTTTGCTGTAGGCTTCTCATATATGGCCTTTACTATATTGAGTTAGGTTCCTTCTATGCCCATTTTTTGAAGAGTTTTAACTATAAATGGGTGCTGAATTTTGCCAAAGGCTTTTTCTTCATGTATTGAGATTATCATTTGGTTTTTATCTTTCAATTTGTTTCAGTCACATTTATTGATTTGCATATATTGAAGAATCCTTGTATTCCTGGAATAAACCCAACTTGATCATGGCATATGAGCTCTGTGATGTGTTGCTGAATTCTGTTTGCTAAAATTGTGTTGAGGATTTTTGCATCTGTGTTCATCAGTGATATTGGCCTGTAGTTTTCATTTTTTGTGTTATCATTATCTGGTTTTGGTATCAGGGTGATGGTGGCCTTGTAGAATGAGTTTCGAAGTGTTCCTTCCTCTGCAATTTTTGGAAAGAGTTTTAGAAGAATAGGCATTGGCTCTTCTCTAAATGTTTGATAGAATTCTCCTGTGAAGCCATCTAGTCCTGAGCTTTTGTTTTTTGGAGATTTTTGATCACAGCTTCAATTTCGATGGTTGTTTCGGTTGTTCAACATTTCTATTTCTTCCTGGTTCTGTCTTGGAAGATTGAACTTTTCTAAGAATCTGTCCATTTCTTCCAGGTTATCTGTTTTATTTCCATATAGTTGTTCATAAGAGTCTCTTATAACCCTTTGTATTTCTGCATTGTCTGTTGTAACCTCTCCTTTCTCATTTCTAATTTTGTTGATTTGATTCTTCTCTATTTTTTTCTTGATGAGTATGGATAAAGGTTTCTCAATTTTGCTTATCTTCTCAACGAACCAATCTTTACTATTGTTTCTTTCATTTCTTTTTCATTTCTTTTCACTCGGATCTTTATGATTTCTTTCCTTCTACTAATTTTGAGGGGGTTTTGTTCTTCTTTTCCCAGTTGTTTTAGGTATAAAGTTAGGTTGTCTGTTTGGTGTTTTTCTTGTTTCTTGAGGTAGGCATGTACTGCTATAAACTTCCCTCTTAGGACTGCTTTTGCTGCATCCCATAGGTTTTGAGTTGTCATGTTTTCATTGCCATTTGTTTCTAGAAAATTTTTTATTTCCCTTTTGATTTCTTCAGTAACCTGTTGGTTATTTAGAAATGTGTTGTTTAATCTCCATGTGTTTGTGTTTTTTTCTTGTAGTTGATATCTAGTCTCATAGTGTTGTGGTCAGAGAACATGCTTGATATGATTTCAGTTTTCTTAAATTTACTGAGGTTTGATTTGTGACCCAAGTTGTGGTCTATTCTGGAGAATGTTCCATGTGTACTTGAGAAGAATGTGTATTCTTATACATTTGGATAGAATATTCTGAAGATATCAATGAGATCCATTTCATCTCATGTATCATTTAAGACTTGTGTTTCCTTATTAATTTTCTGTTTTGATGATCTGTCCATTGGTGTGAGTGTTTTGTTAAAGTCTCCTACTATTATTGTGCTACTGTCAATTTTTCCTTTTATGTCTGTTAGTGTTTGTCTTATGTATTGAGGTGCTCCTATGTTGAGTGCATACATATTTACAATTGTTTTGTCTTCCTCTTGGATTGATCCCTTGATCATTATGTAGTGTCCTTCCTTATCTCTTGTAATCTTCTTTATTTTAATTTTTTAAGGAATCTCCACATTGTTCTCCATAGTGGCTGTACTAGTTTGCATTCCCACCAACAGTGTAAGAGGGTTCCCTTTTCTCCACACCCTCTCCAGCATTTATTGCTTGTAGACTTTTGGATAGCAGCCATTCTGACTGGCGTGAAGTGGTACCTCATTGTGGTTTTTATTTGCATTTCTCTGATAATAAGTGATGTTGAGCATCTTTTCATGTGTTTGTTAGCCATCTGTATGTCTTCTTTGGAGAAATGTCTGTTTAGTTCTTTGGCCCATTTTTTGATTGAGTCATTTATTTTTTTGGCATTGAGCTGCAGGAGTTGCTTGTATATTTTTGAGATTAGTTGTTTGTCAGTTGCTTCATTTGCTATTATTTTCTCCCATTTCGAAGGCTGTCTTTTCACGTTGCTTATAGTTTCCTTTGTTGTGCAGAAGCTTTTAATTTAAACTAGATCCCATTTGTTTATTTTGGCTTTTATTTCCAATATTCTGGGAGGTGGGTCATAGAGGATCCTGCTGTGATTTATGTAGGAGAGTGTTTTGCCTATGTTCTCCTCTAGGAGTTTTATAGTTTCTGGTCTTACGCTTAGATCTTTAATTCATTTTGAGTTTATTTTTGGGTATGGTGTTAGAACGTGTTCTAATTTCATTCTTTTACCAGTGGTTGACCAGTTTTCCCAGCACCACTTGTTAAAGAGATTGTCTTTTCTCCATCGTATATATTCTTGCCTCCTTTTTCGAAGATAAGGTGTCCATTGGTGAGTGGATTTATCTCTGGGCTTTCTATTTTGTTCCATTGATCTATATTTCTGTCTTTGTGCCAGTAACATACTGTCTTGATGACTGTATTATTATTTTTTTAACTTATTATGTTTGAGGTCTCCTTTTCCCAGGCTTCAGGCTGAATTCTTTCTTTTGGTTTCTGCCCTCCTAAGGTTGGGCCAGTGGTTTGTGAAAGCTTCATATAGGATGAGATTTGTCCTGAGTTTTTGTTTGTTTTTCCCTTGATGGGCAAAGATGAGTGAGATGGTAGTCCTGTCTGCTGATGATTGGATTCATATTTTTGTTTTGTTTGCTGTTTAGATAAGGCGTCCTGCACAGTGTGCTACAGGTGGTTGGGTGATGCTGAGTCTTCTATTCAAGTGGTTTCCTTTGTGTGAGTTCTATTTTATACTCCGTAGGGTTAGTTCTCTGATGGTCTAGGGTCTTGGAGTCAGTGCTCCCACTCCAAAGGCTCAGGACTTGATCTCTGGTCAGGAAAGAAGATTCTACAAGTGGTTTGTTATGGCATAAAGTGAGATTAAAAAGAACATCCAAAACTGAGAAACCAAAGATGAACCACAGACAAATGGCAGTTACAAAATCAGGCAAACAATAATTAAAATACTGGAATATACACATATACCTATACATCAAAACAGCCCAACAAAAGTACAGTAGATTGACCTGGTGAACAAAGGAAATAAAAAATTATATTTACCAGTTAAGAACAAACCTAACTAAAGCACAAAGTGGAAAACAAAACAGGTGCCAAGTGGGGAATAAAGCAGTGAAAACAAAACTAACTAATATGTTGAGAGGAAAGGAAACAAAGAAAAGAAAGAATAGATATGCAAAGTTAAATAGAGGTAGATAAAGAAGATTTATATACGTTAAAGATTAACTCCAAGGGGAAAAGAACAGTAGGCAAACAAAGGAATAAAAGTAGAAAAAATTAATAGATTAAAAAAATCAAAATTAAAATTATAAAAATAGAAAAGAAAAAGAAATGGACAAAGAAAGAAGGAAAAAAAAAAACAAGGAAAACTCCACAGAGCTGCAAAAGCCCAATGTAGAGGCAGAGGTTTACAACAACAGTAAAAAGCATGGCTGAATACACAAACATACATATACTCCCATAAGCAAAACCAAAACAGTCCAAAAGAGTATAATAGATTGGCCCAGCAAACAAAGGAAAACAAAAATTATATCTACCAGAACAGAACTAACTAAAGCTCAAACTGGAAAACAAAACTAAAGCAAGGTGCCAATTGGGGAATAAAGCAATGAAAATAAAACTAACAAATATATTGAGGGGAAAGGAAACAAAGAAAAGAAAGAATAGGTATGCAAAGTTAAATAGAGGTAGATAAAGAAGATTTATATACATTAAAGATTAACCCCAAGGGGAAAAGAACAGTAGGAAAGGCAAACAAAGGAATAAATATAGAAAAAATAATAATAGGTTTAAAGCATTAAAAATAATTTAAAAAGGAGAAAAAAAAAAAGAAAAGAAAACTCCAGAGAACTGCAAAAGCCCAACGTAGAGGCAGAGGTTTATAACA
Source organism: Cephalophus harveyi (assembly GCA_006410635.1). Classification (NCBI taxonomy): domain Eukaryota; kingdom Metazoa; phylum Chordata; class Mammalia; order Artiodactyla; family Bovidae; genus Cephalophus; species Cephalophus harveyi. Next base: position 76,950 of record SJYT01080772.1, on the reverse strand, counting down.
ACAGTAAAATATGTGACTGAGGAAAAAAAAAAAGCTCAAAAGCTTGATTAGATTTCACAGTGCCAATAAAAGGGGGAGGAAAAAAAGGGAAAAAAATCCAAAAGAATCTATAGAACAAGTCAAAACAGAAGAATAATTTTTTTCGTGAGTCTCTGCTGTCAGGAGTCACAGTCCCCCTCACCTCTCTAGGGTGCCCTCCAACACTGTACTGATCTCTGGACCTGCTGTGCGGGCAGGTCAGGTTCTAATCTGGTCCTACTCCTGGTGTGTGTGCTTGCCTCCCATGTCCACAGCTATCAGAACTAGTGCATTTTCTTTGTGGGAGTGCTCAGTGACCTTTTATATATTCCATAGACACAGACACTGCCTAGTTGATCATGTGGATTTAATCTGCAGCTTGTATAGCTGGTGGGAGGGTTTTGGGTCTTCTTCCTTAGTCACACTACCCCTGGCTTTCAACTGTGGTTTTATTTCCACCTCTTCATGTGGGTCATCCACTGGGGTTTGCTCCTGAGCTGCCCTGGAGGACTTGGGTCTGCCTCAGTGAGGTCCAGGTGTGGCGGTGGTGCAGCTGCTTGGGTCGCAGGGGTTCTGGCAGCACCAGGTACTCAGGGGAGTTGGTGGTGAGGGCAGCAGTAATTATAATGCCCTAGAAGGATATGGCAACCAGTATTGGCCAATACACTCCAATATTCTTGCCTGGGGAATCCCCCTCCTTGACAGAGAAGCCTGGCAGGCCACAGTCCACAAGGTTGCAAGGAGTTGGACCCAACCCAAGCGACCCTGTGCGCATAGGCCCAAGACTTTTTTAGCTCTGCCCCGTGAGAGTTGAGCGTGAAGGTGGTGCAGCTGCTTGGCTTGTGGGGACCCTGGCAGTGGCAAGTGTACAGGGACACGGACCGCCTCCCCTGCAAGAGTTATGGCCTTATCAGAGTCTTTTTTTGAGCCTCTTGTAGCTGGAGATCAGAGGGCCCCTTTGGCCAGTCTTTCTCCATAGCTCTTCCAGTTCGGACACTTAGAGGCTCCCTTGCCTGGGGTCCTTCTCTGTTGTTGGGCGTGTCAGGCACATAGAGGAGCCCCCCTGGGTGGGGTCCTGCTCTCTAGTTCAGTGCGTCAGGCATTTGATGGGCCAGCCTCTCTACTGTTTAGCTGCTGATGCTGGTGTGTGGAGAGAGAGAGGTTAAGGTGATGGCTCCGACTCCTACTCGTGACTCAGCAGCATCGCCTTGCTTCCATGGCTGCCTGGCTTTCCTCCTCAGGCATTTCCCATCTCAGTCTCCTCCCTCACTTCCCCTCAATCCGTCTCTCCACAGTCAACAGCATCCCTCACCCTGGAATTGCTCCACAATCCCAAACTCCAGCTCCCAGCCGCTGCGCCTTTCAGGGGACCCTCATCCCTGCCTGGGTTGTGTATGGCTGCGGCAAGGACTGTCTGATTCTCATTCTGTTTAGGCTGCCACAGATCAGCTGTTTCACTCTCAGCCTTAAATGTTTCTCTTGTGGCTCAGACAGTTGCCTCAATGTGGGGATTGGACCCCTGCTTCAGTTCCCCTGCCCTTTGAGGGCAGGTCCAGTCCTGCTAACACTACTGTTTCCCCCCCAGTTCCTTTATCCTACTGAGTTTTGTGTGGTTCTCTATGTTCTTTTCTGCTAGTCAGGTACTCCTGTCTGCTCTCAGCTGGTGTTCCGCAAGCACTTCTGTGTCTGAAGATGTATTCCTGTTGTATCCATGAAGAGAGATGTACTCCACAGCCACCTACTCCTCCACCATCTTATTCTGTCCGCAATATATTTTTTGACCCATCTCCATGTTCCTGGCTCCTGTGTTATGTTATGTTTTTCCAGTAGAGTCTTCATTCATAGGGTCATGATCTTCTGAAGTTCAGAAAGGGGATTGGGCAGCACCCAGATCACACTGCACCCACTGCAGTATGCTCCCTGAGGGCTCCAGGGAAGAATCCCCTAAAAGGAAAAGTCCTCAAGCCAGGCACCATCCCAGTCCTGGCTCTGGACCCCAGGGCTGCCTGGTTCAATCTGGTCACCTCAGAAGAAGGAGGACACTCTGCAGAAGGCCATGTAAGCCAGGTTTCCAGGCCTCCGATTTGGGGTAGATTTCATATGCCCGTTTTTCTGACTGGAGTTTCAGTGAGAGATTAAACAGCTTGTCCAAAGCACATAGTTAATAGGTGAAAAAACCAGAAACTAGAATCCAGGTCTGTTAGATTTCAAAGCCTACAGATACTCTTTTTGCTCCTCTGCCATATCTGAGTTTGTGGAGGATCATTGCAGATTAAAAGGAGCTGTGAAAGTAGAAGTATAGACTCAAGAAGGAAGCTTTCAGAGATAAATTATCTGTTGTAGTTGTGCATGGCTTAGGAGGCTTGCAAAGACTGGAGGTATATTGTGGAAGATCTTCAATTCCATGCTAAGAAATCGGGCTTCCTTCTAGATGCATAATGAGAAGCCATTAACAAAAGTTATTACAAAAAGGATAAATAAACAATGACAATATGTAACAGGTGCTAACTGTCTAATGTAACTCTCTGTTTCTAAACGTAATTTAAAAAATTGTGCTCTTATTTCTATGACATTATTAAGAAGTATAGTCCAAATCATCTTGTAATTGAGTCCAGCACAATGACTGTGTTTATTTTTGTGTTTATAAGCATGCTGGTGTGAAGAAATACTCATTGGGATAATGAGAACAGAACAGAAGCAAATTTTGAATGTAAATTAGATTGTTTTAGGAAATGAATGTCAATGATGGCAGAGTGCACACACTGAGCAAATGTGTTCATGTTAATTAGGATGAAACAGAGGGTAAGATCCTTATCATCCCACAGCACACAGTAGGACAGGCAGACCAAACTTCTAGGAACTTGTACCAGAGGCACACCTTCAGAGACACTAATTAACCAAAGCAAAATATTGCATGGAATTAACATTAACTGGAAGTTCACGGTTCATGTATTGCTGAAGGCTGGCTTGGAGAATTTTGAGGATTACTTTACTAGAGTGTGAGATGAGTGCAATTGTGTGGTAGTTTGAGCATTCTTTGGCATTGCCTTTCTTTGGGATTGGAATGAAAACTGACCTTTTCCAATCCTGTGGCCACTGCTGAGTTTTCCAAATTTGCTGGCAGATTGAGTGTACCACTTTCATAGCATCATCTTTCAGGATTTGAAAAAGCTCAACTGGAATTCCATCACCTCCACTAGCTTTGTTCGTAGCGATGCTTTCTAAGGCCCACTTGACTTCACATTCCAGGATGTCTGGCTCTAGATGAGTGATCACACCATTGTGATTATCTGGGTAAGAGGATCTTTTTTGTACAGTTCTTCTGTGTATTCTTGCCATCTCTTCTTAATATCTTCTGCCTCTGCTAGGTCCATACCATTTCTGTCCTTCATTGAGCCCAATTTTGCATGAAATGTTCCCTTGGTATCTCTAATTTTCTTGAAGAGATCTCTAGTCTTTCCCATTCTGTTGTTTTCCTCTATTTCTTTGCATTGATCACTGAGGAAGGCTTTCTTACCACTCCTTGCTATTCTTTGGAACTCTGCATTCAGATACTTTTATCTTTTCTTTTCTCCTTAGCTTTTCACTTCCCTTCTTTTCACAGCTATTTGTAAGGCCTCCTCAGACAGCCATTTTGCTTTTTTGCATTTCTTTTCCTTGGGGATGGTCTTGATCCCTGTCTTGTGTATTCTTGCCACTTTTTCTTAATATCTTCTGGTTCTGTTAGGACCATACCATTTTTGTCCTTTATTGTGCCCATCTTTGCATGAAATGTTCTCTTGGTATCTCTAATTTTCTTGAAGAGATCTCTAGTCTTTCCCATTCTATTGTTTTCCTCAATACTTTGCACTGGTCACTGAGGAAGGCTTTCTTATCTCTCCTTGCTATTCTTTGGAACTCTGCATTCAAATGGGTGTATCTTTCCTTTTCTCCTTTGCCTTTCGCTTCTTTTCTTTTCAGAGTAATTTGTAAGGCCTCCTCAGACATGTCTTTATTTCATTTCTTTTTCTTGGGGATGGTTTTGATCACTATCTCCTGTACAATGTCACGAACCTGTGTCCATAGTTCTTCAGGCACTCTATCAGATCTAATCCCTTGAATCTATTTGACACTTCCACTGTATAATCGTAATGGATTTGATTTAGGTCATACCTGAATGGTCTAGTGGTTGTCCCTAGTTTCTTCAATTTAAGTTTGAATTTGCCAGTAAGGAATTCATGATCTGAGCCACAGTCAGCTCCTGGTCTTGTTTTTTTTTGCTGACTGTATAGAGCTTCTCCATTTTTGGCTGCAAAGAATATAATCAATCTGATTTCTGTATTGACCATCTGGTGATGTCCATGTGTAGAGTCTTCTCTTGTGTTGTTGGAAGAAGGTGTTTGCTATGACCAGTGTGTTCTCTTGGCAAAACTCTATTAGTCTTTGTACTGCTTCATTCTGTACTCCAAGGCCAATTCTCTACAAAGTAGTCTATAGATTCAAAGCAATCCCAATCAAAATCCCATAAATTGTTTTTAACTGTTATTGCTGATATTAAAATAAATAAAATGATTGCAAAATATGTATAGAGATGCAATAGCAAATATAACCGTTTTTTTGTGGGGGGTTATAGTTGCTTACAATGCTATTAGTTTCTGCTGAACAGCAAACTGAATCAGCCACCCATACACATATCCTCTGCCTATATAATCTTGACACATCCCTAGGTACTAGGCCTTATTATAAACCTGTAGTATTTAAGAGACTGTGGCATTGACCCAGAAGAGGCAAGTGCATGAATGGAACCAAACAGAGAGTCCAGAAACAAACTCACATATATACAGACATTTGATTAATGACAAAACAGTGAAGAATAAAAGGTCTTTTCAGATATATTCATGAAAAATTAATTATTGACCCCTTACCTCACGTCATACATGAAAATAAAGTGTCAAATATGTTATAGCTCTAAGTATAAAGGTAAAATATAAGATTTCTGAAGGATAACACAGGTGACTACCTTCATGACCTTTGAGTAGACAAGGCTGCTATGTAAGACTCTAAAAGCACCAATCACATAGGAAAAAATGTTACACCGGATTCCAATATTACTGAAGACTCTATAACATTGAATGACAACAACAACAGCAGCAACAAAAATAATACATGGATGGCATTACCAACTCGATGGACATGAGTTTGGGTGAACCCTGGGAGTTGGTGATGGACAGGGAGGCCTGGTGTGCTGCAATTCATGGGGTCCAAAGAGTCGGACACGACCGAGTGACTGAAGTGAACTGAACATTGACTAGGACTTCTTTGGCTTTATAATTTTGGTATTTGTAACTTTGTACTTTGAACAAAATTTGTGACTTTCCATTGATTTTATACTTGCCTCAGTGCTATGAACCACAGTTGTTTATACCATTTTAAGTTAATATGTATTTAAATAAGAATATATACTCTATAATTATACTTAAAGGTAACAATGAGGACCGAAGTATTTAAGTTTGAGAAAGAGTTGAAGAAAAAATTACTATTGAGACTGTTATAAAAGTGTATGGAGAAAATGGAGATACAGGATGGGATCGAATGCCAAATGGGTTAAGAATGGAATTAGAGATGCAGAAACAGGAGTAAAGAGGCATCTTGGCTAGAGCATGAAGTGTTTCTCATGGTAAGTGGATATGGAGGCTAGAAAAGTCACGTAAACGTTTCACATCCCCAAAACAAGGAGTCGACAAGGACTTTTTGGGCTGGTCCTCCAGAACATACCCTGAGAAAGGGATTTGAGTGAAGGAGTTTATATGGAAGATGATCCTGGGACATACTTGTAGAGAAACATGGTGAAATGAGACGTGGAAAGGAAGAAAGGCGATACAGAGCATGCTTGTGAAGGAAGGTACACTGTAGTTACTCGAGCTTAATTCCACTGAGGAATACTGGGAGCGAATGCAGCTATCCCTAACCTGTGCCTTTGGGTTATCACATTGATGGACAGAGAAACCAGGGTGTTTAGATTTCTACTTTCACTCGTATTTGGTTGAGAGATTTTCACAGGGCACATTGATTCTGCATGGGCAGCAAGGAAAAGGTCTGAGGTCAAACAAAGTCTGCAGGCAATGCAGTGCAAGTATTGGCTATAGAAATAGGGTCGTGTGCAATGAAGGAGTAAGGCCAAAGGGGCATGGGGGAGCATCTGCAGCACCTGCCCCATGATCTTTGAAGGCTTCCTGTTTTGTATATAAAGGAAATTGACATTTCCAATTGTCTGTCGTGTGCCTTGAATGATGATGGTCACTTGCACATTTGATTCCTATAATAATAATGCAGAGTAGAGATTCTCTCAGTGTTTTTTAGGGGGTAAAACCCACCCTCAGAAAAGTGGTAATCTCTAGAAGATCCCACAGATAAGTCATGTTAGAGTTAGAATTGGGAGTCAGGGAGTCAGGTATTTCTGATCCAGAAACATCTGATCCTTTTCTGCTAATGGAATGGAAAAATGGAAATTTGGAGAATAGAAAGTAATAATTTATATCATGCTTTGTTTTTTCTTTATATTTTATGGTTATTAAGAAATCAACCTTCCCCCTTACTATAACTGCCCATGGCCAGTTACATTCTCATTTTTAAGGTGCTAAATAAAGAAATTCTTGTTTTCTTAAATGTTTATTTTGAGCATATATAACATAGAAAATTCTTAACATCAGAGGATAGTATTCTTAATGATGTGTTAGTGTTTCTCGTAGATGATGTATAATCTTGAGCTTTTAATACAACCAATAATAATAACAACAACTACAGCACTGTCACCTTGTATCATTCTTATAAGACTTTTCATTATACAAAATAAAATAAATTAATTTCACTGAATCCTTGCAATATTTCTGTTATACCAGCAAGGGTACTGTTTTATAATAGATGAGGAAGCTACAGTTCAGATAAGTGGCTTATCTGGTGTGATTCAGCTCATCAGTGACAAGCCTGGGTCTAAAATAGCATTATCTCAGAATTTATTTGTGAAATGTAGGTTCAACTCCCGTTGTGCAATATGTGAGAATGAAAGTTGCTCAGTCGTGCATATGCAATTCTAAATGAGTACATTTTTAGTAGTGGGAAACTTGTTATTCAAAGCAATCTTATTTTGACTCCTTCTGTAAACTGAATTGTCTTGTCTTTGATCCTAATAAGGATTTTTCACGTTTGTTTCATTTGAAAGTGATAAGTTCTGCCATTTTGCCATGTAAATGACTATGCTTATCTCTTAGTGTACCTCTCACATACTGACATATTTTTAAATTAATTATTGCTTTACAATGTTGTGTTAGTTTCTGCTGTACAACACTGTGAATCAGCTATATGTATACATATATCCCTTCCTTCTTGCACCTCTCTCCCACCCCACCTCCCCAATACCACCCTTCTAGGTCATCACAGAGCAGTGAGCTGATTGACATTTTCTTCTCATAGTGGTTGGAGGAAGTCATTGATAAGATGTGATCACTCTTTGACCCAAGAGCTAGACCTGTGTGATCCGAAGTCCAGCTTGTCTTTCCTTCCCCCTTCCCCTGGAATGTGTGTTCTGAAACCTTTCCTATAGCCATAGCCATTTAAAGGACGCAGACCTGAAAGTAAAGTGTTTTTGAGGCCATATGAATTGAATACATGGCTGAACCCAGTTAGGGCTTTGGTACAAACATTTAAGATTCTGGCCGGCTGATGTGGAGATCTACCCATCTTGCAGCCACCCTAGACAAGACTCACATGTAAATCCCACTGCCACCTATCTATCTGGAGTCCTCTCCTCTTTCTTTGGTGTGTCCTTGTCCTCTGGGTATGCAGCCAGTTTTTGAACCACCAATGGTTAGATTTTCCTGAGATGGCACTCCTCACTTTCGGTTGCTGCAATCTACTGCACAGTGTATACTGATAGATATCATTTCTCAGCTACTGATGGATTGGGGGCAGGAGGAGAAGGGGACGACCAACGATGAGATGGCTGGATGGCATCACGGACTCGATGGACGTGAGTCTGAGTGAACTCTGGGAGATGGTGATGAACCAGGGAGGCCTGGCGTGCTGCGATTCATGGGGTCGCAAAGAGTCGGGCACGACTGAGCGACTGAACTGAACTGAACTATCTAGTTCCTCAGGATAAGAAGTGAAAGATACAACCTAACTCTGGGGGGGGGAAAAAAAAAGTTTTTTTTGAAGGAATGTCGTGCTCAAGTGCAGATGGAGGTTTTTCTTTTCTAACTTGAAAGTCATAGTCATCTATTGGCATGAATGCTGGTGCTGATGGTATTTTCACCAAGGACTTCCTGTGACTTGAAATTCAGCCCCGAGGAAGCCTGTAGTTTGTCAGTGGTTTAGGGGCTACTGTTCCTCTCTGGAGCTCATGCCTGCTTAGCACCATGTGATTAGGGTCCTTGTCTCGAGATGGTGCCATCTATCTTTGATCACTGCTGTCATTTCCTCATAATCCGCAGCTTCAGGCTGTTTGGCTGTCACTTTAGAGTGGCTTTTCCCCTGCTTACCTTACATGTCATTGTTCCACTTTGTCTCATCTCACTGTATAAGCAGTGACATTGGAATTCTGTTTTTATCTATCTTCACATTCCTAGCCCTGGGAAACTGAGGCATAAGCAAATCCTTCAGTGAGGGGAAGTTGATCAAATTCTTTGAGTACATGAATCTGTTGCTGTTTTGGATATCAGAGATGTTAGCAACCTGCATTCTTCCCCTTTATCTTATTTTATATGACCAGCTTCACAACCAGGCAGTGGACACAGGACCCAGGAACACTGTACGCTTCATAGTGTTGCGTTGTCAGGACCCAGCCCACCCACCAGCAGATCAACACCAACTCTAGGACACCTTGGGAGCCTCAGTCAGCTACCTCGAGATCTGACCTTAACAATCAGCAGGCTGACACCAGCTTCAGGACACCCCACACTCCGTAGCCAGTCTTGTCAGAAACCGGTGCTACCTCCCAGGGGTCCAGCATCAGCTTGAACCCCTGGCACCTGCAGTCCGAGACCCTGGGACCCAGCCCCTCCCTCTAGTGAGTCAGCACCAGCCGGGCCCTCCAGCAGCTGAGCCCAGCTCTGAGACATGTTTTATTATAATCATTATTTAAGAACACCATGCTTACTCATCACTGTATAGAACATTATGAGGCACAAGACTTATATAATATAAAAATAGGGGTACTGCTTCAATGGAGATATAAAACCAAACAAATGTCAACCAGCTGAAACCAACTGTCAGACCAAAGCATCAACCAGTTATTGTCACAACACAATTGATTTATAGTCAATTAGTTATGTGATGCAACTGCTTCTGGCAAAGATATTTAGGGCAAAAATTACTGGACATGATGAAGACTGTATTTGTGCAAAGTATTCAACCTGACCAGTGGTAACTGACTTTATAAATTAGGTGGGAGAAAAGAGCAATATATAATATTTTAAATAAAAGATATAGTAGTTGAAAGCAAGTATAAATTAAGTGCCACACAGTAGGGAATGTCTGCTTTCTAAGTGAACAGAATATATCCTGTTTTTGTCTTAACTATAAACTATAGTTAATATTTAAAATATTTAATATTATTCTAAATAATATTCATATAGTATTTTTTCTCTAAAATAACTTAAGTTGTTTTACTTTTTAAAAGTTAACTTTTTTTTTTTTTTTCTTTTTATTTATTAGCTGATTTTTAAAAATACTTTTTAACTGGAGGAAAAGTGCTTTACAATGTTGTGTTGGTTTCTGCCGTACAACAATGTAAATCAGCCATAACTATACATATATAATCTCCTTCCCATTCTCCCATCCCACCCTTCTAGGCCATCACAGAGCATCAAGCTAGGCTCCCTGTTTTATATAATAACTTCTCACCAGCTATCTAATTTACACATGGTGGTGTATATATGTTGATGCTACTTTTTTAAAGTTAATTTCTTTTAAAGTAATAATACCCATGAGCTCATCCTTTTCATCTCTAGGTATCCTTTTTAAAGCTATACTTCTTTTTAACACCTAATAATAAATATAGATCTATTGAAATACAAAATGATCTCCATGTACCATGTAAAAATTATCAAATGCCTCAACCTTTGAGAAACACTGGCTAATACAATCAATTACTGTGAAGGTTAGTTAAGAAACAATAGAACAAATTTGTGGTGACTCTTAAAATACATGAGTTAAAGAATTCTCTTGCTTTCCTAAGATCATAATCAAAATTATGGCTCAGGTATATTGTCTTTGAGATAATAGCATATTAATAAGGACTTCTTTGGTATCATTATATATTTTATACAATTTAGCTTTAAAAAGAGCCTTCAAATAACAGCCTTTCATGAATGTTGAAAGGCTTTAGTTTCACTTTTAATCTTTCAATAATAGATCCCAGGAGTGAATAAGGTTACACATTTCACTTTTATAATCATCTTCACTTAATCTACTGAAGTTAGGAATGCATTAATATGGCATAGCACATTATTTCTTCTAGGCTGTTTTATAATTTTTTCAGAATGATTGCAAATCTTACTAAAAGCAATTCACATACTTCAAAGGGAACTCATCATTCATGATTGAAGACACATAAGCCTAAAGAAATATCTTCAGCTAATTTTGAAGAATCATTGAAAGATTTGGGGAAGCAGCCTTCTTAACCAAATATAACAAAATTTAGAATTCAGTTTACAGTTAGAGATATCTACACTTATATCCATTAGCTCATAATATCCAGACTATATATTAAAGGGAAACATTTAAAAATGTTGATTATTTTGAGTGGAAATATTTCTACAATGTACTATCCCCTCATTCTTAAACAAAAAATGCTGAATATAAATACATTTCTTTATGATTCAGGGTCATTATTTATGGGTTTCCATTACACCTGCTTCAGATTCTGTGGTGTTCAGTTTTTCTGTCTCTGTTTTCTGTTTCTTTTATTTTGCAACTATTATGCTTGTTACCCTAATAAACCTTTACCTTACCTTTCCAGTTTGCTTCCCCTGGTGTTATATGGCCACAGTGTTAGATAATGTAATTTATTTAATGCTATCTGTCAAATATGAGTGATTATAAAGAGTTTCTTAAATATATCATTACAGCATCAGATAGTGGAAATTTCAGGGAACTTTCCTTCCTACTTCTAATTCAGCAAAGTGTTGTGAACAATTTCAATTGTGAGAGGATTAAAATTTAAGTAAATGAGGTTTTTGATGAACTACTTTCTGATTTTTGTTTGTTAGTTTTGGTTCTGAATGATGACAACTCTTAGCAGTGTTTCATTAGCACAGTAGGCTTTAGAGTTTTAGGGCACTTTTATATATGAGATTGAATTTTATCTGAGCTGTCTGTGTTTACCCTGTGTTTTCCATCTTTGGGACTGGTGCAGTGGAGACATTCTGTAAGTGTCTAGAAAATTTTCAAGATGTACTTTTGAACTTGCTAGGACATAGCATGGAGAAGGAAATGGCAACCCACTCCAGTGTTCTTGCCTGGAGAATCCCAGGGACGCGGGAGCCTGTTGGGCTGCTGTCTATGGGGTCGCACAGAGTCGGACACGACTGAAGCGACTTAGCAGCAGCAGCAGCAGCAGCAGCAGCAGCAGCAGCAGGACATAGCAAAGAAGTATTCCCTTTTCCCTGTAACTCTGCTAATTAGAGAACCTCTATCTCTGTCAGTGAAGTTCTTTATTCATTTATACTCCTCACGCTAGTTGTGTATCATATTCACACACGTGCACACACTTATCCCCCACATACAGAGCAATCACATTTGTCATAATTTTCCTCATTCCCTTTGAGATCAAAAATATATTCAATGAAGAGACCCGGGAATTCTTGTTACTATGAACCAAGGAAACCTTCTAAGAGACCCTGGTTGGGGGTGCAATTTGGGAAAAGGTGATTGTTCAGTGTGTGTTCATAGTAACTCTCATTGACAAGAGAGGAGGAAAATACTGGAATTCCTATATATATATATATATATATATATATACACACATATATATATATATTTATTTATATATAATATATTCTATATATATATAAATAAACTCCTATTTATATCTGTTTAAAAGCCAAGGATGAATAAAAGTTTACTAACTTTGAAATCCAGAGCTTATCTGAAATTTTGAGGTACCCTAGAGGAAGAGCTAGCTGGAATTCCACAGTCCAAAGGGGTTTTCTCTCTTATTCATTAACCTTCCAGTTATTATAATATGTTATGATTTACATACTGCAGGATTCCATTAATATAGTTAATTTTATACAATAAAGATTTTTAGCATATTTTGATACTTAGAATATTTTTTAATGAGATGAGGAATGACCAAGAAAAATTTTTTAATTACATTGAAGTCTGTGGGTTTCCTGGTGACAAAGTACTTAAAATATTGTTTTTTCTGATGAGCCATATCAATTTACATAAAAGCAGGGGTTCCAACTTGGTTGACCTTTTTTGTGATGGTCACTGGTTGTCAGAAACCAGTTATTTTGAAAAATGAGCTATATACTTAGCTGCTCCAAGCATAGTAAAGTCAATATTGTAGGAATGAGTGAACATGTAAGTGCTTTTCAAAGGGAATTAACAGAGAGCATGAAATGCATTCATCATTTTGTAATTTTGTTATTAGAAATTATGTATGTCATCCAGTAGTGTTATCATGCTTATAAATGATGGAAATAAAATTTTTAACTTTTTCAAATATCTTCAAAAAAATAGCTATGTGGGTAGTGGGCATATGTTAATTGTTTTTATTTCTCTGAACCCAATCAAAAGGTATGCTTTTATATTTTCAACAACTGAAGTCAAAACCCATTGAATCTCTTCCTTTGGAAGATTTTTATTTTTAAATGTTTTCCAATGTTTTATTATGAAAATTTTCATATATACAGGCCAGTTGAGAGAATGTTATAGTGAACAACCATACTATTGAGTTATCTTCTGAAATAGATGGGGTAGGAATTATTATATTAAATTTATAGAGGAAGAAATTGAGCCTCAGAGAGATTGGGAGACACTCTGTGGTCACACAGCTAATGAAGCACAGAGATATGACTCGCCCTTGTTTGTAATTCTGAGTTCAGTGTCCTTCAGCAATACCACACTGCTATTAGAAAAAGTTGCAGCCTTAACAAGACTGTATAGGAGTGGTCTGAAGTTCTGTTCCGAATAGTTGGCATTTGTTAGAGTCCCCATTTTTCATCCATCTGTTGTTCATCCTTTCATTTATTCTTTTCAGTTCAGTTCAGTTCAGTCACTCAGTCGTGTCCGACTCTTTGCGACCCCATGAATCGCAGCACGCCAGGCCTCCTTGTTCATTACCATCTCTCGGAGTTCACTCAGACTCACATCCATCGAGTCTGTGATGCCATTCAGCCATCTCATCCTCTGTCGTCCCCTTCTCCTCCTGCCCCCAATCCCTCCCAGCATCAGAGTCTTTTCCAATGAGTCAGCTTTTCGCATGAGGTGGCCAAAGTACTGGAGTTTCAGCTTTAGCATCATTCCTTCCAAAGAAATCCCAGGGTTGATCTCCTTCAGAATGGACTGGTTGGATCTCCTTGCAGTCCAAGGGACTCTCAAGAGTCGTCTCCAACACCACAGTTTAAAAGCTTATCTCTTGTATGATAAGCTTTGTAAATTACACATGACCTCACTAGAAATAAGAACCAGCCCTTTCTTTACTTTAAAGCTTAATGAATGCCTAAGGAAATTCATTAAATTCATTTATTGTTTTATTATTTAGAGATACTATAGTAATAATTACAGAATTTATTTTTTTGAGAGAAAAATAGCCACACTTTGAGTTTCTTTAAGAGGCATATTTTCAGTTCATTTAAGAAAATAGCATGTAACAGAATCAGAGATAAATTTTTGTTTCTGCTGTATGTTCTTTTCTTAAGAATCTTTTAATCTTAGGCCATTTTACATACTTTATAAATTATCTAGATTAATTAATTTAGGTTAATAATGATAAGAAATGTTACAAATATAATGTAAGAAAATGGCATTCCACTCCAGTATTCTTGCCTGGAGAATCCCATGGACGGAGAAGCCTAGTAGGTTACATACAGTCCACGGGGTCGCAAAGAGTCGGACACGACTGAGCGACTGACATGACATGACATGAAAGATTTATATGTGTGTGCATATATATATACATAGTCTATCCCTCAGCACCTATTTTAATAATTATTGATATTCTCAAAAGAAGATCTCTAACCCAACAGCTCTGAGTTTCATTCCAGATAAGAAATTTGTAAAGGTTATCTTTTAATAAAATTTTCCATTTTCTTTAGATGTTTCTGAAATTAAGGCTTTTTCTTTATATTCATCTGAAATGATTGTTCTGGGGCTCAGAGAGTTTAAATCTCTTGTCCATGCAACAAAAGGAATTTTTCAAAAATTGTATCATTCAAAAGAAGATAAATGATAGGGTAATTCTAGGTCATAGGAATGACAAATAGACAAAAGAACTGACTTGTAACAGGAGAGCACATGTATTTGTATATTAGAAATCTAAGTAAATTATATATGTATATATATATGTCCATATCTGAAATGTATTTATATATACATATTTTGATGTATAACCAGATTTATATATGTGTTTGTGTGTATTGTGTGTCTATCTATGAAATATACTTTTACTTTAGAAGTTAGTTGATTAGCTTGATAAGTTTCCCCTTTAAAAAAAAACTTGGAGTGTCACATAACTTTACCAATCTGCATTTTTATTTTATATTTTTGTTTATTTATAAAAATTTAAATACTAAGCTCAAAACTACAAGTTATTTCGTAGAGCTGATGGATTTTGACATGCTGAGTCTGTCGTAATATTCGACAAAGAATAAATTTATGAACGACATACTGTGCATTCACTTTAAATTACCCGAAGGCAAAACAATCTTCCAAAGACCCTGGGTTGACTGTAAACTTTACTAGAGAGATTCTTTATACAAACGACAAAGATAATTAACTACCATGACAATGGTTCTGAACACCGTGACTTAAACTCCACGTTTTATTTTCAAGTACGAATAAAAATGATTAAACACAAAGTAATTAAAAACTTAAGTTCATAATACTATCTTGTAATTTTTTTGTAATCTTTCAGTATTTAGTGACTGACTGGAGTCCTCATGGAGACTCTAAGGGTATATCAACAAACTTCGTCCTTTGATGGAATCCCACTTTGTAATAACCCCCTTTTTGTACTTGTTAGAAAAGATTTTACTAATTTAATAATATCATTAGAACTTTTTATATACGTTTCACCGGTAGTTCCGAAATTCTTATTAGTGGACATAAACGAGTCCTCTTTGTTCTAATCGTAAGAAAAGAAAGACAAACGAGACTACAAGTCGTACTAAATTTACTAAGTCTCAAACGACCAGAAACAAATCAACAATTTTCGTAAGGGAATTCATGGTTGACTCTTTTAGAATTCTAAATCCTCCCAAAGTTATTTAGTATTAAAAACCAAATTATTTAAAGATATATTAAGGGTAAATAAAATTATAAAACTAAAAAGAGACATACATTAGTAAGTTATTGACTAATGACAAACCTTATTTACAAGGAAAGTGAGGAATATTCCTTTAAAATTAAACCATTACCCGTCCTAATAGTGTAACATATTTTTTGCTTGATTTTTATTAAGGTCTGTTTGAATGCATTTTAAAAACAATCATTTGTTTGTTCCTATTTTATTAATTTCCCAAATATTTATAGAACACTTGCTGCAAAATAGGCATCATTTTTGATAATTAAGAAGCAGTTTCTAACATATGTTGAGCACTTTATATGTGCTGCTTAGTGCTTTAGTTAATTTTCTTTTTTAATCCTCACAACCCTAAACTGAGAGATAACCTATTTTATTGATTGGAGCACTGGGTAAAAAGATATGAATAAATCATAATCCTTGCCTTTGGCAAGTTCATAGTATAATGGAGAAAAGCAATGAATTGTAAGTTCATGGTAAAAATGCTACAGAAAAACTTGTTTTCATGCCATGGACCTTCAGAAGAGGAGTATCTGTTTGTGAAGGAATCAGCTAAGGTGTCACAAAGGAAATAACACTGGAAGTGGATCCCAGAGGGTCAATAGAAGTTTGCCCAGGGAATGAAGACAGAAGGATGGCTTATCCTAAGTTGTGAGGTGATGAGGGGGCCTTGTAATTGGTGGTTCTGTTGGATTGACTCTGCTTGACAGGAGACTTAGTTGTGTGTGCATATGTGTGACTGTGAGAGTGTGTGTGTACACACACATGCATGCAGTCGGTCTGGAAGATCTCAGGGGCTAGGAGGGTGGGATGGTGAGGCTGGAGAGGTAGGTTGGGGTCTTATGGTTAAAAAGCTTCCTCCCCAAGTTTGGAATTTGATGATCAAATTGAATGAAAGAAAAACCATGTCACTCTTTAAGCCAAGTTTTAAAAAAGGTTTTAAAAGTTATAAGTTTAGTATGGCCAAATTGAACCAACTGCTGAATGTGTCTGTCGTATCCTTTTGGAGTTTACTCCCCTATTTTAAAGGGGCTTCCCAGGTGGCTCGTGGTAAAGAATCCGCCTGCCAATGCAGGTGACGTGGTTTGAACCCTGAACCGGGAAAATCCCCTGGAGAAGAAAATGGCAACTCACTCTGGTATTCTTCTCTGGGAAATTCCATGACAGAGGAGCCAGGCAGGCTACAGTCCATGGGGTTGCAAAAGAGTCAATCGTGACTTAGCGGCTAAACAACAATAACAACCCCTATTTTTAAAATGGTGTTTTCTTTTACATTTACTCTACAAAACAAATTTTTGAAGCTATGTTTATTCCATCTAGTGTCCAGGCAGGCTACAGTCCATGGGGTTGCAAAAGAGTCAATCGTGACTTAGCGGCTAAACAACAACAACAACCCCTATTTTTAAAATGGTGTTTTCTTTTACATTTACTCTACAAAACAAATTTTTGAAGCTATGTTTATTCCATCTAGTGCCTAGAAATGGAAATAAAATATATTGCTGTTTCAAATTCTTTTAACACTAAGTATTGATGTTTCCCCAGTATTATGAAACCTCGTTGTTACCTAGACTTGATTCCTGACCAACAAATAAGTCTGTAGATCGTATAGAGACCTTCATTCATTACCCTTCTCTTTCAAGCCCCTAATTTTTAGTTGTTTCTTGGTCATACTCTGATTCTACCAAAGATGAGTAAGGTATGGATAAGAAGAACGTTGAATGTGTGTGTTCTTAATAAAGTAAACATTTATTAGTAAGAAGGATGAGTAGGGTAGACCATATTAGATTATCTGTTCCTGTTTATTTAGTTAATCCACGTTGCTTTTGTTCTTCATTAACATATTAGATCAGGTGTCACTGGCTGTGTCTGTCCATTGTGTCAGTGGCAGAACGTGGGTTGAGTCACTTTGCTCAGGCTGAACAATCATTGAGCCTGTCAGTCCCTCAACTACCATGGGGGAGGTAGAGGTGACTGATAAGCAATGAGAGTTAGAGTCAGAATAATCCTTTTCTTCAGTGACTCATCATGTCCAAGAACTAAGAAGACGGAGGGGATTTTTAGGGCTTCAGAATTTGGCTGCTGAAAGCACCTGGCAGATAGTGTTCACTAAGTTACCAGGAGTTCAGACACATGGGGAAAGGGCACTATCACATGTTGAACAGGAAGCCTTGACATTCTAGGGAGTTTACTCAAAACATTTTAAAGTTGGGATCAATTAAGGAATGGATTGTGATAACTCTATACCCGGAGAGCAGTGGGTTCTATAAGAAAGCGAGTGGTCTGTGATGATTTTGGCAAAATCTTTTGGCCATCACAGCAGTACTGATTGAGTAAAAGGTAAACTGTTAATAGACTTTGAAATTTTAAAGTTATAATGTAAGGATTTACATAGGAAACATCAGGCTCTTGATATTTACATTATTTCAGTTCAGTTCAGTTCAGTTGCTCAGTCGTGTCCGACTCTTTGTGACCCCATGAATCGCAGCACACCAGGCCTCCCTGTTCATCACCATCTCTCGGAGTTCACTCAGACTCACATCCATCGAGTCAGTGATGCCATCCAGCCATCTCATCCTCGGTCGTCCCCTTCTCCTCCTGCCCCCAATCCCTCCCAGCATCATTAGAACTATACAAATACTGTAGTTTTGTGTTCAGGAATTTGCTTCTTTGCTTCCACTTCACAAATTTATATAGGTCTATTTTTTTCCAGGGTATTTAGAACATTTTTAATAAAGAAATTTCAGAATATTTTACACTGTCTCTCCTTTGCTCTAACATTGACTTCATAATCTACCACCATTATCATTAATGCTAAATTTTATTTATTTGAATTGTATTTGTTGGAGGTTTGATATATAATGTAAAAGTGGAATGATTTGAATTTTAATTTAAAACTGCACTTAATATCCATTATTAAAGTTTCAAACTAGACTAATATAATAAAATGTTGGGGGATACTTTTCTGGTTGCCCTGGAATTGAACACTAAGCCTAAAGCTAAGGGCCAAGTGGCATCAGCTGCCCACATTCTAAAAAGAGCCTCTAACAGTTGGTGGTCAGAGGCCCACTCCATTTAGTGATAAATGCCTCCTGAACATGCTCTGCTCTGTCCCGCTGTCACCCGCCTCCATGACTTCTGTCACAGGTTGGGTTCTCCAGGTAGAGATTAACGAGCAGGATATTTATTAGGGAGCATTCTAGGGATTAAAAAAAAAAAAAACCAACACAAAATTTTCGGACCAAAGGGGAAGCAAGCAAAAGTAAATAGGGAAGAAGGTGAACTATGGTACATTTTCAGAAGGGCCCTGGGTTGAACATCTAGGAAGCTGAGGTAGCCCTTCAGAGTTGTCTTGAGTTGGGGCAATGGCTGGGCCTTAATATTCTCATGTGGATCAATTATTGGACATGGGACCAGGCTTTTATACCCTCAAGTTATGAGATGTGAGTCACCGAGGAAGGGAGCAAGACATAGGTGAGGTAACTCTTTTTAGCTGAGATAGTCCCTGGGGAGTCCACCAGCTAACCTGTCATTTGAACTGACATCCCCCTAAAGGTTATAGGTTGTGTTTTCCATTTCTCTCTGACTGTTTTCAAGATTTTTTGTGTGTGTGTCTTCAGTTCTCAGAAGTTTAATTATGATGTGTCTTTGCATGGACTTCTTTAGGTTTACCTTATTTGGGATTCACCTCATGAATATGTTGGTTTATATTTTTCATCAAATCTGTGAAGCTTTCAGTTGTTCCTTCTCTGGATAATCCATTGACCTTACTCTCTTCCTTTCCAGGCTCTTAGATCTATTGTTCTGTCCCATGGATTCCTGAGGCTGCGTTCTATTTTAGGAGGCTCAAGCTCCTACTTAAATCTTTAGTTTTAATAAGAACCGACTCTATTTAGGTTTAAATCACAGGTCTTGGACTACCACAGTAGGCTCTAGTTCCAGTGACAACTTAGTTTTCATGGCCTTTATGATGTTATGCATTTGGTTTGATGTAACTGGAATAGGTGGGCTCCCAGGGGTCACGACTGGTTCTGCCTAAGCGAGCAGAAGGAATTTCCTTGTGCTTCTAAATGCGAAAAGGGAAGTCTCTGGCCTGAGACAGAGTAGAGTGCTTTGGGGCCTGCCTGCTTCTTTTGGTGGGCATCCGTCTGGCCAGCTTTCCTCTGCCCAACTTCTCCCTGGATGTTTAAGTGGGAGAAAGATTCTCTGGCTTAGTGGGGAAGAAGAGCACTTCCTGAGGCGGAGCTTGTTGTGGCAGATGTCCCCTGCTCGTGGGGGATGGGAAGCCTTCCTGGTCTGGGTGCCTGCTGCAGGATCCTCTTTACTGGTGCCCCCCAACCATCCAGTGTCTCCTGCTGTAGGGGGAGAGTCTCAGGCCAGGAGGAGGAGAGCACTTTTATTGAAGGCTTATTGTCAGTGAGGCCTCTATTGATCCAGGGAAGAGGGAATCTGCCTGCACTGCCTTCTGTTACTAGGTTCTGTCAAGAGATGCTGGGCCTGGATTGCCTTCTTCCTTTGGGTGGGAGGAAGTAAGATACCTTGCACCTAGATTATTCTTCCTATCTGGGAGTCTCTGACCAATTCACTGTCCTCAGAGGTTTTCTTTGGTTGCCTCTTGTATTTGTTTTCTGCATTTATAGTTGTAATTAGGGAGCAAGAGGGAAGGAGAAATGGAACAGGAAGACAAATATATGCCATCTTGTCTGAACTCGAAGTCTAAGAAGACAACATTTTGGAAAATATAATATCATAAAATGGGATTTTCCAGGTGGCTCTAGTGGTAAAGAACCTCCCTGCCAATGCAGGAGACTCGAGAGACGTGGGTTCAATACCTGTGTCAGGAAGATCCCCTGGAGAAGAGAATGGCAACCACTCCAGTATTCTTGCCTGGAGAATCCCATGGACAGAGGAGCCTGGCGGGGTATAGGCCTTGGGGTCACAAAGAATCGGACTCAACTGAGCACATGCACACACACACAATATCATAAAGTACCATCAACTTGTAAAACAATGCTGTTCTTACTTCAGCATCATTCTAATAGATTCTAATATTTAAATAGCAAGTGCATTAAGTATAATAGTTATAATTTATAGATTTATTTAATTGTCCGTAATTATTTAGTGTGTCTATTTTACTTTCTATTTGTTCTCAACTCTTATCCCAGAGCATTCACACATAGCGTCTGCTTAACAGATGGTTGTTAAATAATTAAATTATAACTTATATTTAAAAGTGTCAAATGAGGCACAGAGGTCTAGATGACCTGCCCAAAATTATATAACCAATTACTCATGCAATTTGGATTAATGTTAAATACTTTTCTGGTAGACTCCAAATCCATTGCCTCTAGAATACCACATACATGTTCTTTGTTTAACTATTGCTGCTTCTATTCTGTTCCTGATATTTGTATATTTCAGAATAACATTAGAACTATAACTATTTTCAATAAGTATTTTTTGGTTCTCCTGTGAGATTTGTTAGGTAATAATAATTTTTAAAAGCCTCTGTATTCAGTAATCAACATCTCACCAATGATAATGCTTTTGTTTGAGATTAATATCAATGCTTTTCAATGCATCAGAATAAAACTAATCTCTATTATAGAATCCACAGCTGGCCTGATGGAACTGTTATAACAAAAGTAATTGGTATTTTTTGATATACAGAGCATGCAAATTACAACTTGTCTCCTGTGTACAGAAAAAAGGGGATCTTTTGGTAAATGACTAAGTCGATGTTGATAACATTATATTTTTCTGTGTTTTGGAGGAGTTTTTTGATGCTTGTAGTTTACATAAACATCATAATATATTTATTATGTCCTAGAGCAACAATTTTATTGCACATTGATAGAAGACAACCATAATCTGAAATAGAGTTATTAAGATATGTAATTTAATTTAGGAAGGAGAAAAATCATAATTTTTTTACCTCAAGTTATCAAAATTATTCTTTAATTGATAATCCTAAATTCTAAGATGAGGTGTGCTAGTGATAGAAACTTTAGGACAAATTAAAAGCATATATTTATTTTCATTTTATGTGTTTCACTATAAGTATATAAAATCTTAGGCTAGCCAGTTTGCATTTACTTGGTGAAAGCCAAACATTAATGTATTATTACTGTTGTGATAAATTTAACTGAGCTCAAGTCAAAAGTCTTTGTTAATTAAGAAATATATACCCCCATTAATGGCAATGTATATATTTTTGTTCATGTTGCCTAAAATACTGAGAATATTTCTGGTTTTGAATGCCACTTTTTAGTGTTATCAGGACAGTAAATGTGAGTCTTCCCTTCAGGTATTATGTGATCTAAATTACTGAATATTGTACTAGTGCTAGTAAGTGACATAGAAAAAGTATAGGTAAAGATATTTAATATTTTGTAACTTTAAGTTGTATGATGTATGTAAATACTGTCCATTCTGGTCACTAATTAGATTAAAAAACTAGTGATACTACCTTGACACTGGTGTTATTTGAATTCATTGTTTATCATGGGTATTAAGTATCCATGCATTTTGAAATAATACTGGAGAAATGAAATGGTTCCTTAAGAGAGAATCTGGCCTGCTGTACAGATAATTGGTTAGCTGTTTAATTAGGAGGTTCACATACTGGGTTGAATGCTAACTTACTGACTCTAAACTCTGTGGCAATGGGGTGTCACTACAGCCTTCATTTCCTCAAATGTCATGGTGAAGTTGCTTAGTTGTGTCCGACTCTTAGCGACCCCAAGGACTGCAGCCAGGAAAGAGTACTGGAGTAGGTTGCCATTGCCTTCTCCGCAGGGCTAGCTAGTTGGCACACTATTTGCCTGTAAGCATACGTTTTATAGGCAAAGCAAATAATCCAGAGCCCATGACCCCAACTACCTCCTTTATCAGACTCCAATGTCGGACTCAATTCAAATGTCATAGGAAAAGTAAAATTCCATTTTGCAGGAATGTTTAAAAGATGACAGATACCATACAGGTTGTCTCTCAAACAGTTCCTAATAAATAATAGATGCTTAGAAAATTGTCGTCATGATCTATTTATATGTTATTTAAGTTGGTTATGATAAAGGGCATATTTTCTATCTTGGTAAGGTTACTAAAATGTGTGTCAGCTTGTCCACTGGCTTGGTGATTCAGAGCATGACTTCCTCATAGAAATGAATCATACAATAGCTCATTTTAAAGTTTTCATAAGTTGATCATGTTGCAAGGCCACATTTGGTACAAGTAGTTAGATCAGAGCTGCCTGATGATCCAGGTATTACTTCAGGATCAATGGGAAGCTGGGTCAGCTCCTCCGTCATCTGCACACTTTAGCTGTGTAATGAGACTTCACCGAACTGGAGGAAGAATGTTGCTTTAACATGATATGTTTAGATTGGTAAGTGAAAACATAGTTCTATTGAATTTTCTTTAACATAATGTAAGTAGAATTGGCTTGCTGGAGAAAATTCTCATATACTACAATAGTTTAGAAAAGAAATCGTTGTACTTAGCCTTGAAATTCTTACATTTATTTGTGTTTTTGATCAATTTCCCTTCCATCCCTTTCTAATGAGTTAATATCTATTGAATTTCTTTATTTTTAAAATTCCAAAGTATACTTTAAATCTGCAAATAATTTAATGAGAAAGTGGAGGAAACTTTCTAATCTTTTCTAGCCAAGTTTTTAGTTTGCTTTGAAGTTCAAGACCTATCATGGTTTGTGTCTAGTAAACCTGAAAAGAAAGTGCTTAAGAGCCTCACCATCAGTTGAGATGGATTTATTATTTTTACATTAAAAACAGGTCATTTTAAAATTTATATATTTGAAATTAATCAGAAATTCAGACTGAAAATCTTTTCAAGTGTAAGTAAGAAATTTTTACTGATGTATTTTACATTTAAATCAGAGACAGTCCAGTAAAACTCATCTTCATGTCAAGACATTTTGCTTCTGATTATTAACGTTTTATGTGCTTCCCAGGGTATACTTGTGAATGTTATATTTTGCTATTTTTGACTTATTTTAATATGCAAGTTTTAATAATTATTAAATTTTGCAATTTTTAAATAATTTAAAAATTATTAAGTTAGAAAAATGCATATCTTCTGTTATCCATAAATGCTTTGGAGGAATTGTTCCATAGGATAGATGCATCAATATGTAGTAATACACACACATATAATGATTTTTACTAGAGATTTTCCTATAATGGCAGAACTGGAAAAAACCTTAATGCCCGTCAATGAGGGAGTGGCTTTACTCAAATTTGTGAAAATTATAGTATATCATAAATTATTTTATTAGATCAGTTCAGTTCGGTTGCTCAGTCGTGTCCTATTCTTTACAACCGCATGCCCTGCAGCATGCTAGGCTTCCCTGTCCACCACCAACTCCCGGAGCTTGCTGTAACTCATGTCCATCGAGTCAGTGATGCCATCGAACCATCTCATCCTCTGTCATCCCCTTCTCCTCCTCCCTTCAGTCTTTCCCAGCATCAGAGTCTTTCCCAATCAGTCCGTTCTTCGCATCAGGTGGCCAGAGTATTGGAGTTTCAGCTTCAGCATCAGTCCTTCCAATGAATATTCAAGACTGATTTCCTTGAGGATGGACTGGTTTGATCTCCTTGCAGTCCAAGGGACTCTCAAAAGTCTTTTCCAACACCACAGTTCAAAAGCATCAATTCTTTGGCACTCAGCTTTCTTTTTTTCTTTCTTTCAGATGACATTATCATTTTTTAAATTTTTTTAATATAAATTTATCTATTTTAATTGGAGGCTAATTACTTTACAATTCTTTGTAGTCCAACTCTCACATCCATACGTGACTACTGGAAAAAGTATAGCTTTGACTAGATGGACCTTTGTCGGCAATGTAATGTCTCTGCTTTTGAATATGTTGTCTAGGTAGATCATATGTTTTTTTTTTATCAAGGAGCAAGTGTCTTTTAATTTCATGGCTGCAGTCACTGTGATCTGCAGTGATTTTGGAGACCAAAAAATAAGTCTGTCACTCTTTCCATTTTTTTCCCATCTATTTGCCATGAAGTGATGGGACTGGATGCCATGATCTTTGTTTTTTGAATGTTGAGTTTTAAGCCAACATTTTCACTCTTCTCTTTCACTTTCATCAAGAGTCTCTTTAGTTCTTCTTCAGTTTCTGCCAAAAGGGTGGTGTCATCTGCATATCTGAGGTTATTGATATTTCTCCTAGCAATCTTGATTCCAGCTTGTGCTTCATCCAGCCCAGCATTTTGCATGATGTACTCTGCACATAAATTAAATAAGTGAGACAATATATAGCCTTGATGTACTCCTTTATTAGTTACTGCCCTTGATATATTGATACATTAGAAAATTAGCTTGCACAATAGTTTTTATAGTATAATAATTTTATATGCACAATTTTATAATGCAATGATTTTTTATAGTAGAATCCATTGTTTTTTAAACAATAATCCAAGAAAGATTCAATTATGCGTATATATTTATATGAACATGGATAAAAGTATGGAAAAGAATAGAACATAACAGGAGTTGAGATTGTTTAAAAAATGTGTCAATTCACATGTTCAATTGGACTTCCCTTGTAGCTCAGTTGGTAAAGAATCTGCCTGTAGTGCAGGAGACCTGGGTTTGATTCCTGGGTTGGGAAGATCCCCTGGAGAAGGAAATAGCAACCCACTCCAGTATTCTTGCCTGGGAAATCCTGTGGACAGAGATGCCTGGCAGGCTACAGTCCATAGGGTCCCAAAAGAGTCAGACATGACTTAGCGACTAAACTACCATGTGTTCAAATGAGTACTTCTTTTTATAAAAACTTTTTGGCAACACCTTGTGGCATGCCAACAAAGGTCCGTCTAGTCAAGGCTATGGTTTTTCCAGTGGTCATGTATGGATGTGAGAGCTGGACTATAAAGAAAGCTGAGCACTGAAGAATTGATGCTTTTGAACTGTGGTGTTGGAGAAGACTCTTGAGAGTCCCTTGGACTGCAAGGAGATCCAACCAGTCCATCCTAAAGGAAATCAGTCTTGAATATTCATTGGAAGGACTGGTGCTGAAGCTGAAACTCCAATACTTTGGCCACCTGATGCGAAGAAGTGACTCATTTGAAAAAGACTCTAAGGCTTCCCTGATGGCTCAGAGGTTAAAGCATCTGCCTCTAATGCGGGAGACCCAGATTCGATCCCTGGGTCAGGAAGATCCCCTGGAGAAGGAAATGGTAACCCACTCCAGTATTCTTGCCTGGAGAATCCCAAGGACGGAGATGCCTGGTAGGCTACAGTCCATGGGGTCGCAAAGAGTCAGACACAACTGAGCGATTTCACTTTCACTTCAATGCTGGGAAAGATTGAAGGCAGGAGGAGAAGGGGACGACAGAGGATGAGATGGTTGGATGGCGTCACTGACTCAGTGGACGTGAGTATGAGTAAACTCCAGGAGTTAGTGATGGACAGAGAGGGCTGGCATGTTGCAGTCCATGGGGTTGCAAAGAATGGGACATGACTGAGTGACTGAACTGAACTGAACTGTGGCATGCAGGATCTTAGTTCCCTGATCAGGGGTCAAACCTATGTCCCTTGCAGTGGAAGCATGGAGCCTTAACTCCTGGACCACTGGGGAAATTCCTTTATTTTTAAAAAAAATATGTTTTATGTTTTTAATTAATAAGGAAAACTACTATATTGATTATTCCCTAAACCATTCTCACTGAGAAAGTTAGTCTGTGTCATTTAGGGTAGCCTTCAGTTGTGACCAATTTGTGTAAACCATATCTGTTCAATCAAATTCCCAACAGGAACCTTGGTATAGTCAAATTAGGATACTGGACAGCTTTTTAATAAGAGGAATAAGTATAACGGTTGGAGATACATATGGTACAGGAGAAACTCAAGGGGTTATTCAGGAACCAAAGGCTACCAACAGCACAGCTGTTACAACTCTAAGCTCAAAGAGGTAAGTAGAGGGAGACATATCAGAACCCAGAAGGAGAGGAGGTCATGTTATGAACTAAATGACCTTTGTTCAAGGGACGTTGTCAGGTCAAGATAATCTTACAGGAAGAGAGAGAACCAGGAAAATGAATGCCTACAACTCATTCTCAGCTCTCCCACCAGCTGTTAACAGGGCTCCCTACTGACTGAACTCACCAGAGCCAGAGGACCCACTGATGCCATTTGTATAGTTAAATCACTTTGGGCAGAAAACAGGGGCAGTTGTACAGAGTGGGTCTTGAAGAGTAAATAAAAATTATCTGCCATAAAGTAACATTATTTTAAAACCAAATTATCAAAATAATCCAGAAGACGGAAGTGTTATGCAAAGTAATGCCATCCCTTTTCTTTACGGACATATAGATTTAATTTTAAATTGACCTAAGCCCAAAGGCAAACTTAAATATATTTATAATTTGGAGATACCCTTCTTCCTGAGTCTCTTCTGTACAGAAGTTCTTCTTTCTTCCCAAAACTCTGATGAGGGCATAGCCCAGAATTGGATTGACGGGAGAGGACAGTAGTTCTCTGTGGTGAACATGGCCCTGGTCCCTGCAAAGTGAGGATTCGTCTGAATGCCTTTAGTAAATCCCTACTATTAGTGGAGGTTTTTATGTTAACCTCTAGTGTATCTTCCAGAAGCATCACTGTAATCAGGGTCTTGGATCGGGAACTGACATTACTGAGCCTCAGCATATTCCAGGTGCCATAAGTGCGTTCACATAGTTTATCACTCTTAAACCTCTCAGCTAACTTGTACCATGACCATTATTTTACTGATTAATACAAGTAATTAAATAATCAATTAGAGTTTTAAGAACTTTCTCAAGGACAGTGATAGAGTCTGGAATCTGTGTGGTTCCCTCCTGGCATAGCCTCACTTTGCTGTGAAATTGTGAAGGAGTCATTATGTGTTATTGTAACTCTCTCAGTTCAGTTCAGTTCAGTCGCTCAGTCATGTCCGACTCTTTGCGACCCCATGAATCGCAGCACGCCAGGCCTCCCTGTTCATCACCATCTCTCGGAGTTCACTCAGACTCACATCCATTGAGTCAGTGATGCCATCCAGCCATCTCATCCTCGGTCGTCCCCTTCTCCTCCTGCCCCCAATCCCTCCCAGCATCAGAGTCTTTTCCAATGAGTCAACTCTTCGCATGAGGTGGCCAAAGTACTGGAGTTTCAGCTTTTATTCCAGCTTGTGTTTCTTCCAGTCCAGCGTTTCTCATGATGTACTCTGCATAGAAGTTAAATAAGCAGGGTGACAATATACAGCCTTGACGTACTCCTTTTCCTATTTGGAACCAGTCTGTTGTTCCATGTCCAGTCCTAACTGTTGCTTCCTGACCTGCAACTCTCTCATCTGTCCCAAAAATATGACTTTCCCTTTCCCCCCTCTCTCATTCCCCTGTCTTACATTCATTCTCTCAGTTGTGTTTTTAAGAGGTAATTATTCAGTCCCTAACTTTACTAAGAACTGTGTATGGTACTGTTGATACCAACAAATATGGCATTTACCTTCATGGATATTACAGCTTCATAACTGTTCTCAAGATAGCATTGCTATTCCTTTCCTTTAACCCCAAATCCTTTAAATTTGAGGTTCTTTGTCTCAAACTTTCAATTTATTTACTATGACAAAATTATTCTTTTGTCTTATTGGTTTAAATTAAAATATAAGCTAAAATAAACCTTTTGTAAAAACTCATTTGCTGTTTCATTATCACGGAGAAATAAAGATTCCATAATATTTTAAGAAAGATGAAATAAAGAAACTATGTAAAACAGTTTTTTTAAAAAGGTACTGTCTGGTTTTATTAAAACAAATTAGTCTTTCTGAGAAGTGTATAAATGAGAGTACATGTTCAGGCTTATATTATCATTAGGATAAAGTGTATCATATTCCCTCAAATAAGTGCATCTTCTGTTTTTCAAATGGAGACTTCATTTGCAATTTAAATCTTCCTTGTGAAAGACAAGTTAAAAACTTCTGTTCAAGTGTCTGGTATCATTACAACTACAAAGCTAATGTACATTTCAACTCTTTCCCCCAGCCCCCTATTTTGACATATTTGTTCACTCTTTGGAAAGCCCAGATTGGGTTACTCGAGTAATCCCAGTTTTGTAACCTAGCCAGTGTTATCATTCTCAACATTACAACTGATTCAGAGCACGGTGGCAAGAAGGATGACGGTACACGTTAATAGAAGCGTGCACTGATTTCTCTTATTTCTATTCTGAACCGTGAAGCTGTAGAAACCACCAATGCTTTAGTTTATTCTTTAATAGTTAAGTTAGGCGATCTTCAATAGGCTAACATTTGGTAGACCCCATGCACATTGCATTCTGTTACCATCTTTGAATGTGATTTCAGAGGAACAAGCAAACAACAACAATCATATATACATATGTATGTGTATATATATTTCCAATTTGAAATTTGCAATATTGTATAGTAGATCCTAGGTTCTTCTCCTAGGCCTGATCCTAGACAAGTTACCTAGCATCTCTGATCCTCTTTATCTTTCCAGTTTTGTAAAATGAAGGAGTTGGACAAAATAAGTAGTTTTATTCCCATGCTGCATTATTCCTAGAAGTCTCCGAGCACTCAGAGTGATAGCTGGTGACATCATATTGGCAAAACAGGATGGCTCTAGCTCCTCTCTTATAGTTCAACAAGAATAATTCCATTTTGTTTCATTTGTTAATACTCTCAAGTAAGTTTTCCAATTCCTGATGACCTTCCACCTATTTATCTAAGGTGCGTTATAGCTTATCCAACCCACACAGACCCTGGAATAATGAAGAGTTCTTTTGAATTCTGCATTGTATGACATGTAAATTATCCATCATATGTTTATGACTGCTTTCTACATGTGAAATAGTTAAGCCTATTAATTTTCTCTCCCTGTGAGCTTCAAGGAAAGAAATTATACCATTGCCCCAAACTTGTGGCAGTCTTGATTTTGTTTAGAAGGTGTAAATCTGGAAAAATGTTAACAGAGAGCTGTTGCCAAATTGATAGCTCTATTTGTCTGTGTAGATTGTATTTCCACAGCTGTCAGCTGAGTTGGTTGCTCCCTGTATAAAGTGGTTCGAGAGTCATGCACGCGTTTAGGATTTTCATCTTAACAGGTGTTTTTATCCCTTCCTACTTTGAGTTTCAAAATCAAGGGACTGTGATGTGTACCATTCTAAAGGGTAATATTTCGGCTTTTGTATTTTTCAGGATAACATGTTGTGAATGAAGTGGTGTTTTAAGTAGAGCCCCTGGGGAAATTTTTTTGCCAACAATCATTTTGACATCCTATGTGCTCTGTTATAATAAGAAAGCAGAATAAATAAGCTAAACTAGGTGGTCAGGATCCTGTCAGGATGAAAGCAACTATAATTTTCTTTATAATGATGAAAGGCAAACAAAAACCCTGAACAAATAGATTTAATCAATGTTTAAAGACTAGTCTCTCAGGCTGTTGCTTATTTGACAGATAGTCTTGGGTGGAGGTAGAAATGGGGTGGGAAAATAAACAATTACTAAGTACAGATAATAGAAGTTACTGGGCAAGTGCAGTAAAAAATTGTTCCAAACACCTATCAGGCCAGTTTGACTCACAGTGGACATGGGTTGCTTCACCCAGCTATGGACTGTTTCACAGACTGAATTATTTCAGACTTGGAAACACAGGAGCTATTATCCATGTTAAGGTACAATGATGGTACGTATTAGATTAGCAGTTTTATTTTTCAAGATTATTGAACCGAATTTGATTACATCAAAACTGTCAAATCTAAAAGAAGTCCTCAGATCCAGAGATGCTCAATATATGGCATGAGTGCTGTCTTTTAATTCTTCCTATCCTCCTCAGACCATGACCAGCGTTATTAATTAATCGTGGCTCTCTTTTCAGCAGAGCCTGGGGTTAGCCTCAGAATCCTTCTCCAATCAGAGGTGCAGATAGTCTCTCGTAATTAATGAATCTGAATTGTTTAAAACCTGTTTGCTATCCCTGATTGATTTTAAATTTCCAAATGGAAGAAGAAAAGTAAGATAGTTTTGACTATGATTTGCTCTGTTCACCTGCTATTTAGTTAATGAACCAGAGTTAAAATAAAGGTTATCTGGCTCTCAGTTCTTAGTTCAGTATCCTTTTTATTACTTTATATAGACTGCAAAGGATTTTGACATCTTATGAGGAATAGTGTTGTAAGTATCTAATAAATTAAAGCTTTGTCTTGGATTTTTAATAATGTCATGGCCTATTTTGCATCTAGGAACCTCCAGTGATATGACTGCATATATAGTAATTGTATTTTTCATCATTTAATCCACAATTTAATTCTAATTATATTCTTAAAAAGACACACACATGTAGAAGAGGATCATTTAGGAATTTTTTTAAAGGAAGACTACTGTAGTGTTGCAGTATAAGGGGCTGCAGTCCATGGGGTGGCAAAGAGTCGGATACTACTGAGCGACTGAACTGAACTGACTGTAGTGTAATATTCCATTTATATCTTAAGAAAACCAAAAAGAGTGATGCTAATGTCAATTAGCATGATTATTTTTCATGTAGGCTAATTATCCTATGAAAAAGATTCCTGCTTTGTTCTTAATTATTTTTCGGTTTTGATAGTTTTACAATGACTATCTATACTTGCTGTCTCTTATACACATCTTGTACTCTGCATAGAAGTTAAATAAGCAGGGTGACAATATACAGCCTTGACGTACTCCTTTTCCTATTT